>JAOTQJ010000096.1:23910013-23947935 GCA_025642045.1 Solanum sejunctum | reverse complement strand
ATAAATAAAGCTTGGTGATTAATTTGACACCATGGAGGGTAAAAATTGGGTGTCAACAAATATAATAATTAAAAATAATGATGAAAAGGCAATTTTGTCTAAAGTTAAATCTTTTAATGAAGGTAAAAAATTTCAACCAACATTATTAAGCACCTTCACACTTTTAATATAGTATAAATATAAATTATATATACATTTTTAATATAATCAATTATATCAACTTCACAGTTGTTTATAAGTAATCATTATATTTTTATTTAAAAAATAAATAAATATAGTTTCATAGTTATGTTATTATATATTGATGACATTGTGTACCTGAAAAATAATTTGAAATATGTGAATAAAATAAAAATAATTGTTATCATCTCGCTTGGAGAAAAAATAATGATAAATGTTCAAATTTTATTGAAGTATACTCTTTTAAAAAAATATTTAAAAATTTATTCTCAGAATGATCATTTTTTTTTTTAAATTATGACCACATAAAAATTTCAATTCAAAATCTATGCCTTGTATATTAGATCTCTAATAATTCAAGATAAGAGGAATAAATAAGTAAATTTCCTTATGCCATATATGATTGATAGTCTTAGGTAAAATACAATTGCTAAATTGATATTTATTTCATAATTAATTTGTAAACATATATAAAACTTAACCTGATTCAACATATTAAAAAATACAACTAAAATAATCATAAATTTGATTTGCACACACTTATTATTTGATGTTTAAAAACACTCTTGTTACACTTGTGGTTTGAATTTTAAGAACATTCTTAGTTGTATTCATACTATGAAATACTTCATATATTTTCTTTAATATAATTCAAAAATGCGTGGGATATACATATATTAGTCTTTTCATGGTAGGTGATCACTTTTATCAATTTAGTATTAACAATTTTTTTTAAAAATAAATTATTATATGGATACTTTGATAATACATAACCTAAGAACTTTAACATCACAGAAAAAATGACACAAATTATTTCAATATATTTTCTTAATGATGAAAATAAGTTTAATCTAAAATATTTTGATAGATTAAATGCGTGTTCATGTTTAATGTAGTAGATCAATAAACTAAATTGCGATGTATAGTGTCATGAATATTATATCTATGTCACCATATTATGATAAAGACACAATTTATGGTAAAAAAAAAGTTACATATTTTCATATGGGTATAAAAATCAATCAAAATGGTTAATTTAAATCAAATCTTAAATTATCAAGTATTCTCAAAACTTCAATAGCTTGAAATTTGATTGGATGTTCGCTATCTTAGCATTTTATCAAATAGTCATGATAGATTCAATTTAGCGGAGCATGATCATAAATACAAGTTCAATATAAGTTGAGTGATCTTGTGAAAAGAGAAAGACCATTAATGAAATTTCATTTACATATTATTTTTGATACCAATTATGACTTATGAGTTATAATTATTACTACACGAACTATGATACATGAGACCAAAGTATGATGTATCAATGTGATTCAAATAATCTAGGACACTGACATATTTTTTATGATTTACTTGACTTTTTTTTATGACAACGATGGGAGATTATATATTTCTAACAGATGTATAACAAAGTATCCTCGTAGTGCGTTGATTATAAACTCGCATATACTATTCATTTTGTACGAAGTAATGCAAGTGAATTTAAATAATAATATATTTTTCTTATTTCGATGTACCTTGATCATGTCCCTGTACATGAGCGAAAGTTGAAAATAGCTATTATGTTGATCCATCTATAAGGGATGCTAGTTAACCCATTAGCTTGCTTTCTCATAAACTCAAATCTCTAGCATATTATAATATTGAAAAAATAAGTTATTTGACATTAATATGATGACAAGGGTTTGTCAAGAAAAAAATACATACAAATAATTCATTAGTGAAAAATCTAGATTGCTATTTTTGTTAGAATTTCTGATGACCGGTGAAGCGAGTGATAGTTCCAACAAATTTATTTTTATTGTGAAGAAATTTCTAAATCTTCCAAATTAGTATTTATCTATTCAAGTACTATAATAACAATAAACAAATTCAAAAATCTTTATGACAAAATGTACTATTTATTTGCGAATTAACATATTCCATTTTGTTCATATCATTATTAGTTAGGGAATAAATGATTTCTTCAAACTATTTGTAATTCAAATAGAAAATGATCTATTTGATTTCTTATTGTATAATTTTTTTCATTCTACAAAATTAAATAAACTTTTCATTTTTCTAAATTTTATGTTTTTGTAATAATTTGATACATAAAGATTTATGTTCTAAAAGTTTTTTTTTTTTGATTTTTCACTCAATATTCACAGTTCACGTTGGAGCATTAATTAAATTTGAATCGCACTACAGGATATTAAAACTCAAATTTAAAATCTCTAATTAAAGATGAGATAGTTCTACAATGATACCACAAATTGTGGTAATATATTAAAAAAGTTTAAGAATTGATGTTTGAATCGAAAACAAAAGTAATTTGACAGCAAGCATAAATAAAGGTCTAATTGATAATTTTTCAAAGTAAAAGATGGTTGTTGTGTAGTTTTCCGCTGCTTTGTTGGCCAAAATATGAATAGAACAAATGATAGGTACCGGAGGGAAATTATCCAAAAATGTCCGCAACAAAACCTAGTAGTGGCTCGTCCGTGTCCCGCCCTAGCCTTCAGAAACTCTGCAGCTGCAGCTCCAGCTCTTCTTCGTCTCTGATTTTCGTACTTTTCAATTCATGTAAGTTTAATATCAGAAAGAGTAATTAATTTGAAATTATCATTTAATTTTTGCTCAATTCGATGATTAGGTTTTGATATCCATTGGTGTTTTCTCCCTTAATTTTTCGTTAATTTGGTCCAATTTTAGATAGGGTTTAAGGTTTTGTATGTGTAATTTCAGCAGAGGAGCTAGGTAGGGTCAAAGGCGTTCATCCGAACAGAAAATTACTCTGTTTATATCTGGAAACATTTTTGTTCCTTCTGAATATGTATATACCACAGATGTCGAGCCTCTTTTACCGTAAATTGCGCTGGTTAAACATGGAAATATGGTTAAAACTATTTTTTTATGTATGTGTATAGTAGATGCTGAACTGTTTTGGCTTCTTCACATGCTTACTTTTATATTTTGAACCCTTTAGGGAAAATCCTTGTTCCAGCAGTGTATCTGTTAATATTGCGTGTGTGTGTGTGTGAATGTAATTTTTTGTTTTTGCTTTTGGGCTGGAAATGTTTCAGAAACCATTTGGATTCTTCAAAAGTTGCTTTTTCTTCACTAGGTTCACTATGTTTTAGTTACAACATAATTGGAGTAAAGGAGGAAGTGAATGCTAGGTTCACTATGTTTCAAGTTACAGCAATATTGGAGTAGAAGATGAAGTGAATCAGGGAGGTTATGGAGTTTGTGGTCCTGGGAACTGTGACCTTAGGATTTGGTGACCTTTTGCTTACAGAGAACTCTGAGCTATCAAGATTTGGGAATTCTCCATCTTAATATATTAGGCTAGTGGCATCTTTATCTAGCTTTTACATTTGAAAGTTCATTAAAAATATCATGTCTGAGTTCACAGCTACCATTAGAGTTGATCCTTGGTATTCTTTTAGTCATTCTAGTTGGCCAACACTACAGGGAGGGGTGGGTGGGATTGTGGGGAAAGACTTTGAGGTATTTATTCTGTAGTAGGCATCTAGAGAATTTTCTTGGCATGAGTAATAATCATGTATGTGCAGGATAAGGATAAGCGGGTTTCCTTGGTATATTTTATGGTATCTGCCTGAGTTTCAAGTTTTAGGTTACTCTTTGAGTTTATTCAGCAAACTAATGAGGTTTTTTCCCTCTTTTTGGGTGGCTTTTTGCAAAAGCTTCTATTTTCTAAAATTCTGCTGTTATGATCTTTTGGAACACAAAGACAAACCATTATATCATGTTAGTTTTTGGACATATCAACTTCCTAGGAAAATTTAAAGGTTCAACAGTGGTTTGATCTATTTTATGTTATTTGTTTATGTTCTTATAGCTGATTTTGTTTTTCCTTCTAGCAAATGGCAGATGAAAGCTACCAGGAACATGACCTTGGTAATGTGTATGACGCAGACAATGTGCACAGTGCAGTGGATGCACATACCATGGAGAATATCCAGGAAATGGACAATTCAAATACCATAGAAAATATCCAGGAAATGCACAACACACATGATGATTTGCCCCTAGAAGAGTTAAAATTTGAAGCAGAAGAGGTACAAGTTGCATTTCTTCAGGAACATCCCGTAAAACCAGAACAAGAGGAGGCACAAGTTGAGTCCCTTCAGGGACATGGGATAAAATTGGAACCAGAAGAGGTACAAGATGTTGAAAACGGTTCAGGAGGTGGAGAGGAAAAAAGATGGCCTGGTTGGCCAGGAGAAAATGTCTTCAGAATGTTAGTTCCTTCTCAGAAGGTTGGTGGGATCATTGGCCGCAGAGGGGAGTATATTAAGAAGACCTGTGAAGAAACAAAAGCTCGCATTAAGGTCCTTGATGGTCCTCCTGGCACCACAGAAAGAGCTGTGAGTTTCTACCATATCTTGTTGTTTGAAACTTTTATGATTACATGACTATGTGGAGTGGTATTGTCTACATATCATGTCATGCACTTATGATAATGTGGCAATTGCCTTGAATATTTCAATTGGTGGAGATGAATCAACACCCAAAGGTGTGCCCTACTGTCCAATGAAGGTGGCATGGACCATGGGATACCAGGGTTCAAATCCTTGTTCAGAAAATGTTAGGTGATTTCTCCTTATCTATCTGCCGTGGTGGATAAATATAGAGGGTAATTAGTTGAAGTGCGGGAAAGATGGCCTGAATACCACCATCATTTTATATAAAAATTGAAGTTGATGGATTAGAAAACTAAAGTTCTCAATTTGTTTCTGTGTTACTCTTGTTAAATCTTTTTGTACTGTTACTCTTGTTAAATCCTTTTGGGTACTTCCATATATTCTAACCATTTAGACATTGAAAACTATTAAAGTGCACACTCAACTCAATTTCTAACCCTTAGTTCTTGCAGAAGAATTACGGTTTTTTGTTGTTTGGAGTTGCTAAAAAGAACTCCACTTAAATTTGTCATTGGCTTGGTGCCCCAAGTTTATTGTAAAGTGTTCACAAAGATATCCAAAATTGAAGCTGCTCTCTCTTATGGAGAGTAGTTATTTTTTTTTTTGTGGAGTTTTATGGTTCTAGCAACCTCCCCTAAGTATGCTATATGATCCTAATTCCATTAGCTACTTCTGTAATTCTTTATGTTTTAGATATTTTTAGGAGCGACTTAAAAGTCAAATAAAAAATGGTGTAATAGCATTTGGAACCTGCATGATATATTCACTTAAGGTTAACACTAAATGTTATTAAAAAAAATCGAACTGTTAGAAATAAGTTGATAAACAATTCCATTCTAAAATAAAATAAATAAGTTGATAAGCAAAGACCTAATGAGTCTGTAAATACATTTAACTTGTTGAATGTGGGTAAAAATCAATCCATCAAACAACCAAAACGATCCGAGAGAATTTCTTTCTCATCATAACCAACATGAGTGTGTGCAGGTTTGTCCATATAAAAGTGGCTTATACTAGAAGAACCAAAGATCCAGAATGCAACCATCAACATTGAGCATTACAAGTGCTGGAAGTCCTACAGTGTCTGGTAACTTCAAAACTTGGTTGGTTGGTTGGTATCTTGCCAGAAGGTGTTAAGCTCCATAAAAGAGAAAGTTCTGTCTAACAAACAATGTGCAGTACATAATTTCCACAATAAAACATTTTGATATTCTTAAACTAGTGTTTGCATGATGGGTCATTAACAATAAACTAAAAATAAAGAATATTAACTATGTTGTAATGTAATAATTTGATTAATGAAAATTGCCTAAAATCTACTAGTAGTGTTATATTCCAACTATGTCCACTAAGATCCAACTATGTCCTCTAAGATCTAATGTTTCTCCACTGTTTTCTATGGAAGTTACTGAAAAGTGTTTTGAAATAATATATGACATTTAAGTCTTTATAGAATAGTCTTGCACATCATACTTAAAAGTTTAAAATGTATTCGAATGAGATTGCATTTCTTCATCAGTATCAATGTGGATAATAGCTGCAAACTTAAAAATACAATGAATAAATATTATCTTTTACTTATTGATAGACAAAACTTCTAAAATATAAATGAAAAGTTATTACACCACTAAGGAGATTGAGAGCTATTTACTAGCACAAAATGGCCGGACAATGGAATTGATTCTGTTTTCTTCCTCCCCTTGTCCACCCCTGTCCCACTAAAGGAAAAGAGATAATTAGTATTTAGAATTAGGTGAAGGCACTGCATTGCTTGTATAAAATTTACTCTCTCCGTTTAAAAAAGAATGACTCAATTTGACTGGGCATGAAGTTTAAGAAAGTAAAGAAGACTTTTTAGTCTTGTGGTCCTAAATTAAAGTTTGTCAAATGTACCAAAATGTCCTTTAATCTTGTGGCCTTAAACATATCACGTGGAAAGTTGAAATTAAAGCGTCGCCAAAAAAGAAAAAGGGTCATTCTTTTTAAATGGTCTAAAAAGGAAAGGAGGTCATTCTTTTTGAAACAAAGGGAATTACTTAACATAAAATCCAAGAGGATTTAAATAATAATACACATACACCCAAAAATAATACTATAATTTGTATACACTATGTATTCTTGTTTTTAGTGTACTAAAATATGAAAAATCTTGTAACTTTAAATAATAATATTATTATGTCAAAGTAAGAATTAATTTTAGTCAGTAAGAGAACTGATTCTAGTTAAGATATTGCTTGCAGTACATAATGTTGTAAAATCTTTATTTTATTAATTTGAAAATTTGAGTTGTTTAATTCAAAGTTCTAAAATATTCCTGTTAAAAACAGTGTAACTTTCTTGTTCTTTCTTCCCTTTTATATAAAATTTGTACCTTTTTTTTTGTTTTAAGTGAATTCTTTTTTCATATAAATTTTGTAAATTTTTTACAATCTTCAATACTGTTTTAAATGAAGATAAAATCATAAAACTCACAATTTAAATTTTTTGGTGTCTCAAAATTTTTGGCCTAAAACAAGCGTTTTACTAGCCTCACCCTTGAGTCACCCCTGGTTAGTACATTCTTACGTAATGACCTCTAGGAATTGTTGACTTTGAATGCACTTATATCATGAATAAGTATCCTTTGCCAAGAAATGATAGGTTATCTCGTAACTGCTTTCCATTTTAATCAACACTCGTGCTTGCTTATATCTGGAGCATGTGCTAATTCACCTGTCTGTCTTGGTATTTCATGTTTCACATGTCGAATCTACTCATGTGCATATCATGTTGACAGAGTATATGCACTGTTTTTGCATTCTATTATATTTACTATGATTCTAATCTAAGCCAAAACATTCTAGCCACTAGCTTTTATGTTTGATGTGATGTGAGTTGATGGAAGTTATGTTGTTCATTTCTCTTTTGTGCTGGCCTTGAGTTGTTCATTCTTTTCCATTGTAGGTGATGATATCTGCGAAGGAAGAGCCTAACCTCTCCATTCCGCCTGCTATGGATGGCCTTTTAACGGTCCATAAGCGAATTATTGATGTGGATCATGGTTCCACCAATGCTCCTTCCGGGAAACCAGCTATTACTAGACTACTTGTGGCCTCTACACAGGCTGCAATCCTGATCGGGAAGCAGGGTGCAACTGTTAAGTCTATTCAAGATGAATCTCGTTGCACTATTCGAGTACTTGGAGGAGGTGATACCTTAATTTTAATGTCTTTTCTTGTGTTGTTCTCTTGCGAATTTACAGGTTCTGATGCTTTCTGCCTAAACAACCATCAAATGATGTTACCTTGAATGTTATGATAAATGGAGCTTTAACTGTCTCCTTCTCAACAGTGTTATCAAAGTTGAAAAGTGCAAAGGATCTTTAAGGTCCGTTGGTGCTTTAAGTGCAAAGCACAAATAAAACATGGGCTTTAATGAAAAAAGGTGCAAAGGGAGAAAACATACAAATATATTTGTTTAGTCCAAGATTAATAGTTATAAACATGAATGAAAAATATATGACCAAAGAAATGGAAAAATAATTATGGTCAGGTGAAATATCAATTGTTTAGTGTCACTTCTATAGAAGCGGCTCATTGGCAAGGAAAAGTTTGCCTTAGAACCTTGATGACGATACTGAAACACATACAAAGCAAGGAGAAGCGCCCAACACGTTTTGAGCATCGCTTCCGGGCTTAACTGCACTTAAAGCATGCCTTTGAGTACACTGCTTTTCAGTTGCCAGTACGGTCATTAAGCATTTAAGTGCATCACTAATTCAAAATAATCGACACATCTGTAGCTTGGAAACTGGTCATCATATCGTGTCTCTCTGTAGCAGGATACCCCCTCCATCCCAACCCACCCAAATAAAGCAGGAACTCGTAATATTTCCCTCTACTTATATTGTATTTTTTTTGAATGAACGTACGTACTCTGGAAGCAGGTGTAACTTATTACTAGGTTCTGCCTCCTCGCTTGGTTTAGTTTCCTCTTTGAGTTATGTTTTTTCCCTTTGAAATGTATAACAATCGATCGAAGACTCACTTTGGGCTTTTTTTGAAAGAAGCTTATAAGCTGAATATACTGCTGCCTTGTGACTTTAAAATGGTAGCAACAGTCATGTGTTCTTGAGTTCTTTTTTATTGATCTGTTTCAATCTGTTTTGTCCTCCTGGAATTGTGATTTGGTATTTGATTGCCATCTTTTCTACAGAACATCTTCCTGTTTTTGCGCTGCATGATGATAGTATTGTTGAGATACAAGGGGAGCCAGCAGGTGTACATAAAGCAGTCGAAATAATTGCAGGTCATCTAAGGAAATTTTTAGTTGATCGCAGTGTAATTGGAGTATTTGAGAAACTAGTAAGCATACTATTGGATTTAAAGAATTTATGATCTTATGTCACAATTTGTTAGATAACGCATTTCATATGTTCTTCGCAGATGCAAATGCCAAATAGTCATGCACACCAGAATATGCCCCCGCCCGGACCTAACCAACCTTGGGGTCCTCCATCCAGTTTTCCTATGAATGCTGGGGGGCCCGGATATGGAGCCAACCATCAGTATATGCCACCACCGCGTCAATTTGACAATTATTTTCCTCAAGTAGACATGCATCAAGATAAGCCGCCTCATCAGGGCCCTCCTGTTTATGGCAGAGATGCTTCAGTTGGAGCTCATGGAAATGCACAACCACAACAATCCATAGTTTCAAAGGTGCACTTTCTGCTTCTTTGATCTGTTCAGCTCAGATATGTTAAACGTTATTAGAATATTGCACCCTTTAGTATATCTTTTGCTGATTACAACAATTTGTTTTTCTTTTTATCATGTACATTCCTCCAACAAAAAAATTCTACGTTTGCTCCTTGTTTATTAAATATATTTTTCTCTATAAAGGTCACACAAAACATACAAATCCCCTTATCATATGCCGATGCTGTTATTGGGGCATCTGGTTCAAATATCAGTTATATTCGTCGGGCCAGTGGTGCAACTATTGCAGTACAGGAAACGAGGGGTGTTCCTGGTGAGATGACTGTTGAGATAAATGGGTCTGCATCACAAGTACAAACAGCACAGCAATTAGTTCAGGTATTATCTTTTACAGTATTGTAAATGTTTCTGATCATTTAAAATTAGTCGATGTTCTCGTGATTGTGTCTGCATGTGTGGTAGTGGCGAACAAATTGGTTACTGCATTTGCTGCATGCTCTCATTTGTTTGATCTCACTGTACTGCTGTTTCTGGCTGTATGACATAGACAGACGTGCTCTCAGTGTAATCTTTTGAAGAAAGCTGTTGATTAACACACATACACTGAAGTTTTGCAGTTTGAAGAATTACAGACATTCCCATTACTATATTTGTATTCCTCTGTAAGGTAGAAAGTTAGTTCTACATGGAAAAGCTGACATGTGCAACCATTAGGCATAGTGTGCTCTTTAATTTACCATTTTGATGCCCTTCTGTGCTGGAATTTGCATCTTCTATTGTAAGTTTGCTTTTGCTGGTACTTATCCCTCTCCCCCCAAAAGAGGTCTTTGTGTTGCTTACCAAGAAAATCCCCAAGGTCAGTGGCGCAATATTTGAAAGTCCGTGGGTAATGAGTCTTCTGCTTTACCTTCTCCACTTGACAAGGTTTTTGTCCACAATGATTCAAACATGTGACGTGCTTAACACACACATCAGACGTTTTCTCACCACTATACCAAGCCCCTGGGACAGCAAGAGGATGCTTGCTTTTGCCCCACAAATTCTGTTTTCCTTCATGGAAGCACAATGTAACCAGAGTGGTCTTCTTGGTGCGGCCTGCCCTATTTCCACTTCTCTAGTATTTAATAATTTCATGCTTCTACTTTTGGACAAATGAAACAGGATGTTTAATGATCACCAGCAACTTTCCCCTTATTTTTTGTGAAAGCTAGGTAGTTCATGCTCCTGCCTAAAAAATGAAAGTGTTCCTTGATAAAAGTGGAGGTTCCTGCCCAAAATGCTTGGCCAATTCACAAGACACGTTCAATGTGGATGCTGAGCAGTAAAATATTGAACATATTTATTTTGATATTAGGTCTCTGCATTGTTGAGATTCAGCAGTTATTAGTAGGAATCTGTCTCTCTCTAATATTCTGCTTGTGGTTGTCCAAAGGATAGTGTGATCATGTTTGCAATGCTCTATCTAGTTATGAAAACAATTTAAGTGAAAAAAGAGCCAAATCATCCCCGCAATTCTGTGTCTTACTCTGCTGAGATGTGTAGATGCATGCTAATTCTGACTGCCCTTATTTTTTTGGGTGCAGAATTCCATTGCCGAAGCTACTAGCTCAATGCAGAACGCTACTGCTGGGCCACCTTCTCAAGGTTATAATCCCTATCCTTCTCAGGGTCCTGTGTACCCTTCATCTGCTGGTCATGCGCCAGCTGCAGATTATGGTTCTATTTATGGAGGCAGCTATGGTTATTAAAGGATATCCAGCACAAACCAGCACAAGAACTATTGAGTCTTCAGCTTGCTGGGAAATTTTAGCTCTTTAGTTAGTTGTATGATGATTTCTAGTAGTTGAGGAGTGAATTGCTGGTTGCCTTTTTGTAATCTGATTGTCCTGTTTGATTTCCTGTTTCTGCATTCTCACTGTGCCATCGCATTTTTTTTTATATTGATCACTATAGCCAGTGAAATCAAATTCAAAAACTAATGCTAGTCTCTTCTCTATAGTATTTCTTTTGGTGACTGGATATTTCTATTGCATTTTCACCATCTTTTACTAGCCACAAATTTTAAATCTGGTAGGCGCAAAAGCTGCTTTTCTTTGATTGCATTTCCTCTAGGTGTGTAATAGTAGCCTTGTCAGCTTCGAATATGTATTTACAACATAGCTCCTCAAAGGGCGATATCAAATGTCCTCTTTGATCGACTTGAAAGTATAGCATTTGGAGTTCCCTTCAAAAGTTTTAGTGCCACTTCGACACAGTCAATCATGAACGACGAATCCATGACAATGTTCCTAGAAAAAGTATTTGGAGTCTAACCATAGTTAAACATTCCCTCAAACACCTCGAAAACCATGGAATACATTCGACTAAACCAGTACTTTTCAGCAAAACCAGCAAAGTTTGTGGCTTTATCACACAAACAACTTCCTTTTAAGAACATACTTCACTGTTCTAAACCTGTGCTTCAACTGAGAAATGTGGGTCAATGAGCCCCCGTCATGAAAGTAATTTGGCTGCCTAGCACACCACAAGGAAAGAAGATGATATTGGCTGGGTACATTCCATCCTCCCGGATCTCACTTGTGAATTTAGTTATGTAGTTGTCAGAACTTTATAGATGACATGAGACAAAAAAGATACCATAGGACCCGAGGCAGAGAGAAAAAGTGATCTCATACTAAATAAAAGATAATACATAATATGATGAACTCTTTATCATTTGACTAAAAAGATAAAAAGAAGGAATCACGTTACCCACAGTAAAACCAACACAAAATCGAACCATCCACTCCAACTAACTAAAATGGAAAAATAAAAGAGAGGAAATCCTACACAGGAAAAAATCTTTGATCTTCTCTTTTTTCTTTTTTCCTTCAAGAAAGATGACAATGGCTAATACCATCTTAATCCACAGCTGTTCATCATATATAAATATCATCTTTTAATGTTGAGAAGATGGGTTCAATTCTCCAGAAGGATACAGTCATTCCTGCAACTTCTGGTTGGTGTTGATTGTTAAGTGATAAATCACTATCCAGCCGCAAGGATAGTCCACAGGGTTGCTCCCTCCCAGAAAGCACGACGAGATTACCTCTCCTGATGTTGGACTTCCTTGAACTCTTCTTAGCTTAAATGTGCCTCAGTCATGCTCTATATCCAACGCCAACTAGATTTATTGTTAGAAATAGGCAGATTCTAATGGTTACTATTACACTCATGTTGGCAGAGAGCTTGACCCACACATTTAAAGAGATATATCTGGCCTGAAATGTTGCTCCTTATCCAACTCTTCAAGCCTCATGACAACTCTTTCAGCCACATCGCCATATACTTGAGATATTACAGAATCAGGCTTTGACATAACAATGGGAACACCTTCATCAGAACCGCTTCTGATCTCCACGTCAAGTGGTATCTACCAAGGGGAAAGCACATCGATTAAAACAGCATTTATGGAGAACATTGAAGATGACAAAAGGTATCAACAAGTCTAATTGTATCTTAAACAAAATGAACAAAGATTGTGTAAGCAGAAAGCAATGGCCACACGAGGGAAACAAAGAAACAGCATGAGAAATGTGAAGGCACCATCCTTAAGGATCCTTTGCTTGTAAATTTCCTAGAAGTTCTTAAGCATGCATTTCTATGCATTCAATCAAATAGAGATATGGGAAAGATTTGCGTGCGTGGGTGGGGGGTAAGGAGGAGCTGTAGCACCTAACAGTAATGGCCCCTGAGTGTTCGTATTCAAAAGAGAATAGGTGACATACCTCACCAAGAAATGTCAGACTCATCTCCTCAGCTGTTTTACGAGCTCCTCCTTGACCAAAGATATAGGATGATTCATTGCATTTTGGGCAATTAAAGTAGCTCATATTCTCCAAAATCCCCAATATCTGTGGTAAGTAAAACTGTTTAATTATAACTGTATTATAGAAGCACCAAGCTATAGCATGTGTCTGCATGATATCTCAATGTACATGCAGGAAACAACATTTCTGAATAAAGGAAACGACATTTTCTGAATTCAGCTTCAATTACTAGTGAGTCAGAAATTTGTCTTAAAATAACAGTATCAACATTGCTCCAGTTCAAAGAAAAAAGGTTATCAGCATGGTTATGATTGTACTCAGTTTTTTGTTAGCCTTATGTTTTATGCCCTCTGTTGAAAGGAGCCTTGTGTTTAGGTACTTATCACTCTCGCCATACCAACAAATTCTTTTCTTTTGGTAATAAACGGTGAAATATTACCATAGACAAACACAAGTATACACCTGGAAAACACCCTGGAGAAACTTAACACCTCACCAAAGCCTCAAGAAGAAAGAAAACCACTGCTTACAAAATTTCTCAATCAAGTAACTGCTTTTCCTAGCTCTATGTGAGTGTCTAAGACGTCCTAATCTCTCCCGTATTTCAATTGTATCTGTTTTGCAGCAGCCTCTGTCTGTACATTTATGCCTTTTAACTTACAACCAAATTCACTCATTTGTTTCCTTGGCTCCTTTTTTGATAGGTAAGATTTTATTTAAAAAGTACCAAAATGGTACAAATTACAGAAGTCCAGCATCTATCACTAACTCTTCTAGAAAATTCATGTATTACTCCATTCATTATGAGGGATATATCTAACAAGGCATATACCCGTGAAATTCTACCAAAGGGTTCATATTTATACTTCATAACTTACCCACCCAAAGAGAGTCACACATCGTGCTTCACAGCCCCCTCTTTTAATCCTATTGTTTCATTCTAATTTTTCTCGGGGGTGGGGTGTGTGAAGGGGTAAGCATGGAAATGGCAAACTCAAAGCTTTTGAAATGAAGTAGCACTTTTAGAGTTCTAGTAAGACATAAACTTGTAAGCGGTAAGCTCATCAAGGGATCATACCGGAACATTAACTTTGGAGAACATTTTAACGCCTCTGCGAGCATCCAGTAAAGCAACATCTTGAGGAGTAGAAACAATCAACCCTCCTGCCAGCATCATCAAGTGATTTGAATGATAATGCAGAAAAGTAGCACACAAGAAAATTAACCATAAATTAATCCTGAACAGTCAATGCATGAGAACGGGATGAATTTGATAGCACAATGCTGTTATGCTATAATGACTTGCGATGTTACTCAAATGTGTATTAGAAGACCACTGGTATATAAGAACAGACAACTGAATATGTTAAATTAAAGCCTCGTTTTCTTCGTGATCTTCTCAAATTAGACGAACCTTGATGCTAAGAAAACATGAACTTTCAAACAGAATTAAGAAAAAAGATAGAAAGGATGATGACATTTGCAGCTGGAATTTACTTAAACAAGAAACTATAAGAGAAGTAATCATCATTTGACCTTTGTTGCATAAAATGTTAAAACCAATCTTAATGAATCAATATGATAATGTATTATACGAGCCTAAGTTTTATCCAATCCAACCTAAGGGCCACCCAGCATTGAAAATCCTCCATTGCTATATTCAACATTTAGAAACTTAATGGTTGTGAAAGTGGAGGTCATCGTTCTGATTACACCATCAGTCATTTAACAAAATGGATATTTACTTATGGGCTGAAATGATGGACGTCTTCAATTTTCTATTCATGGGCGCACAGTAAAAAAAGTAGTCGTGTTTTTTGACATCAAATTAAACATGACTAAAAAGCTTCATCCTCATGGTATATTTCCACAATCAAATTCTTTTAGTACTTCCAGACATTCTTGAGGTACCTGATAATTGTAGCCGTTGGGAAATAGATATCTGAGCATCACCCGTACCGGGAGGCATATCTATCACAAGAACATCTAGGATCCCCCAATCAACTCCCCTTGTCAATTGTTCAAGGGCTTTCATTACCTGCAAGTGTACATTTGGGTCTAATTGGATTTAGACAATTGAACTCTACGTCCTTGAAGCGTCTCATCAAGCATTAAAATCTTTAGCTAAATTTGTAACCTTAAATGTGCTAAATTCTATAATATTAGATTATTAGTCATCATTTGTAGGCAGAAGTATACCATAGGCCCTCTCCACACAATTGCTTCCCTTTCGTCTACAAGAGATCCAATAGACATACACTTAACTCCATAACTTTCAATTGGAATCATCTTCCTATCTGCCCAAATAATATGATTAAGCAAGCAAGACTAGAAAGAATAACAACAATTACAGCAACAATTACATTACTATCTCAGAGAATAGGGCATGTTGATACTAAGAATGAAGGTAGTAAAAGCATCACCGATGCTCAGTTCTGGTTTTCCCTGGAGGTGCATCATCAAAGGAATTGAAGGCCCATAAATATCCGCGTCCAGCAATCCAACATTAAGTTGACACCTTTTGGCAAGTGAAACAGCCAAATTAACTGCAAATAAAACATGGTCATTGACCATGAAGCAATTGATGGGAAGCAAAATACTACATATGCTATTGGTGCATCATAAATATGAAGCTTTATTTAATGCTCAAAATCTTCACACCTAGTTAAATTAGTTTCAGAAACCACAGGAAAGAAAAGAACGATCAACATTTCCACCATAAATATCTCATGCAACCAGCCATTTCATTATAATACACAAAAATCTAATTTTTTTTATTTTCAACTAGATCAATTTGTTAGAGACAGACACAGTATGTGCTTTTGATAGTTAGTTGGTAACTTTTTGGTTAGTTATCCATGCTCCACTTTGTTATACATTTGTGTATTGATAAGACCGTTTACTATTTCTTGAAGCTCAATCTCTCCCCCGGATGAACCATATAGCCAAGAGAAACCATGAACCAGAAATCTTTATTTGAATCAACTTCGTTTTTACTCTTGTTCGTTCTTTATCTGGAGCTTCGAGATTCTTTTCTGAACCAAGCCAATCCCAGGGAACAGTGAAGCTAATTCTCTCACAGTTCACTTCAGTATTTCTGTGTTTCTATTATCCTTAATTGACTCGTCATCTTCTTGAGTTCAATCAGCAACTTCTAAAGTTTTGGCATCACTCAATACTAAGTGTACTAATAGCAACAGAAAAAGACACGATTTCACTAATTTATCAATCAACTTTTGCATTGAACAACAACAATATACCAAGTGTAATTCTACTGGGGAGGTTAGAGCATATGCAAACCTTACCCCCTCGTAGAGCATTGAACCTATTGTATTTTTAAAGTTATGATTTCAGACATACTATTTGTTTGCAATTCCAATGAATTTCAGCCATAAATTTCATCTTCCTCGTAAGAAAGTATTGAACTTGCAGCTATATAAATTAGTTGGGGTTCCAAATATTAAAGTCCATTTCATAAAATTATATAGTATTCTACATTTTAGAAACAGAAGAGAGTAAAGAGAAATTAGTACCAGCCGTAGTGGACTTGCCAACACCACCTTTCCCAGAAGCAATTGCTATAATATCTTTAATCCCTTCAATTTTGAGGCTTTGGGTATTGGGATTTCTTGCATTTTGCATAGAAAACTCCCTCACCCCTCCAAGCTGAGATACAGAACCAGACCAAATTGTCAATTTGTGGGCTTAAAAATGAGAACTTGGATACAAATTCATAAATTACTTACAGTGAAATTTCTCAAGAAACGCTTCATCATGAAACTTATTCAGGTAGCGAACGAGGACAGAAATTGGAACAACTGATTTTGCAACTTCATATATTCAGAGAGAGTCCTTAAAATATGATCATTTTTAGTCTTAAACCCTAAAACTTAACAAAATATGGTCCTTGAAGCTAATGGACATAGTACCAACTTTAGGGGTATTTGGCTTTGAAAATTGGAGCTATGGTTGTTTTTGAATTTTTTAAAGTAATTTAAAATGAAAATAATTTTAGGGTATTTTTTGAATTTCAAAAAAATGTTTAATTTAATTTTAGGTTATGTTTTCAATATTTTCTAAAATATTATGATTAAAATTACTTATTTTTCAAAATTCAATTTGATAGAATAAAAATTATGTTCAAATGCTTTCTAAACTTGACAGATTAGTTCTTTTCTACGTCGATCTCCATCTTCTTTTTTTAGATAAAGAAAACTTAATTTATGAAAATCTTGCAATAAACCAACAAATTGCAAATAAACTCACATACAAGATTCATTCTTGAAATTAACCCCTTATAATAAAAAGATATCTTAACTTCGCCAAATAAATCATAGCATAAACTCATTAGTCGCATTGATAGGTGCCTTGGAGCAAATTTCCTAGACACTTTACCATCACAACTATTCTTTCTTTTATGCTTCTTTCTGTTATTGCATTATCGTCTAGGAGAAATATTTGCATTCCTGGCTGCATTTGCAAAACAGTGATCCTACAAATTCTCTTCATCACCTTCCTCGAAGATGTCTTCCTCTTGTAGGTTAGCAAACTTCTGCCACCAACTTGTAGTTATTTGTTAGTTTTAATAGGTGTAATACAAGTCAACTTTTCTACATTAGAACTCATCAATTCATTAATTAGGTCTTTGTCACTAACATTTTTTTTTAACATTAGAACTTGTAAAAATCAATCGTTGCCTAGGATGAAATGGAGATGAAACACGAGCAATGCTACCACCCTTAGGCACGAAAGCTAGCGCTTCAGTGCTCAATTTTCTATGAGGTGTGGCATGCTTATCCTTCTCATCCATCATGTTCACCCATCAACTCTCACTTGTAGCACATTTTGTCCACTAAAAGTCGAAGTAGCTGCAATTTTTTTTAGTGACACCATATTCCAATCCTTATTGCCATATTAAACAGAGTCTTCACCCCTAAATTTCGTTGTGTTTCTTCATGTTTAGTCTTTATATAATGCTTAACCTGTCTAGCACCTCTATGTTGCCAATGATTTTCATCTGATTCATGTGCGCATACATTGTCTAGTTGCTTCCATGAATCAACTTGTGATGCATCAATTATAATTCTTAAAGTTTGATTTTATACTCCGGGCCTTTGTAATTTACCATGATATATAGTCAAAATAGCAGTTGTAGACATCAAGAAATCAATTTTTGTCATATTTTGATTATCCTCAACGACCATCAATTGTGAATTTGTGATGTCTCAAAAAATTTCAAAGTTGAGACGTGTCCCTTTATTAATAGTTTGTCCAATGTGCACTTTGATATTCTCTACTTATGTTTCAGTATTTATAATATCTTGAAAATCATCAAATTGACATATGTAAAAGATGCATAAATCTGCAATTGCTCTTAAAATAACTTTCATTAATTCTTAGAACTAAACATGTTACAAAAAGTAATGTCCTGCACCATAAATTCTCACACTTCACTCCTTAAAAGAGAAGATTAAAATTATTGAACACACATAAAATACAAAAGACCCCCATACTATATTGGTCAACAATATTTACCTAAAATATATCTCTACGATTTTTCTCAAATCATAAAAATAAAAATAAAATATAACAGAATTGTCTTTACCGTAAAGAAAAGGATCACGTAATCCACCCAAAAATAAAAATATTCAATTAAATGTATGAACTTTATAATATACTTTTTTGTGTGTGATTCAGATCTAAAATTCTCAACTTTGAACACAAGTGTCTGATGAAGTCCACGTGAAAAACGAGCAATCTTTTATATACATGCACCTATCCCCATCTTTAGTTCACCTTTAAGGTAACTCTTTACTTCGACTTGTTTTTGTTCATATTGCCCCTTTCTTATTTTTCAGCTTGAAGGGTACAATTTATGTGAATTCACCTTTTGATGTAGGGGTTCTGAAGTAAAGTTTGGAAGTGCAGACATTTAGAGGTGAATCAATCTTGCTCTTTCATTACCAAAGTCCCAATTTTTCTGGTTTTTTTTCTATTAGCTAATTGAAATTGCCCTTTTGTTCAAGAATTATCTGTTCTTTTTTCTCTTTGCGGGTCTTCTCAACTGATATTCAAAATTCTTGATGTTGTATGTTTAGTGTAAAAAATTTGAACTTTTTGAGAAGGGGGTTTTCCTAGGGTTTTTTTGTGTGAGCTAGAAGGGTACAAAAACTTGTATAAATCAGTTTTTTTTTTTAATGAAAAATGACTTGTAATTGGTGAATTAAAGCTTTGAACTTTCGAGGTGAATCTTGCTATTGAACTACCAAAGACCCTATTTTGGAGTGTTTTTCTGTTTGTTGATATAAGTGGCCTTCTGTTCAAGAATTGTCTGTTTTTCTCTTTGTGGGTCTTTTCCTGTGGTTCAACTGATAGTCAAATTGTTGAATTTGTGGTGTTTTTGGGGTAAAAATTTGAACTTTTCGAGAATGGTTTTTTCTAGGGTGTTTCAAGAATCTGGGAGTGTATGTCATGGTATTCCAGCGTTGGACTTGAATTGAGAAATTGAATTCTTAAGGTTAAATTTTCTCCAAATAGTGGTCCAAGAAAAGAGCAGCAGTTAAAGTGCTTTCAAATTGGGGATCTTTGAGTGGCTTAACATGTCGGAGAAACTTTTTCTGAAGGGAGAGGATAAGGTTATTATGGAGGAGGTATTAGGTAGTGAAGCAGTAGAATTTTTCTCATGGTCAGCTTCAAATCACATGCTGACAGAATTTACTTCATTGCGGGGGGATTTGGGAGTGCAGGAGGCACTCTGCAAGATTGTGGAGGGGTCTGATTGGACTTATGCAATCTATTGGCAAGTTGCTAAGTCGAAATCAGGAAAATCAGCGTTAATATGGGGCGATGGACATTGCAGAGAAGCAAAGCTAAGGCAAAGTGAAGGTGGAGATGATTCCAGGCATCAGAAAATGATGGATAGAAACAAGAAAAAAATGGTTCTTTCAAAGATACACACTTGCTTTGGAGGGTCAGAAGATGATAATATTGCTGCCAAGTTGGAATCTGTTTCAGACGTGGAGGTGTTTTATCTCACCTCAATGTACTATATCTTCCCGTTTGATAAAGCTTCTACTCCTTCTCAATCATTTAATTCTGCTAGATCAATTTGGGTTTCTGATTTAAAAGGTTGCATAGAGCATTTCCAATCAAGATCTTATCTAGCAAAGTTGGCTCGATTTGAGACACTAGTGTTTGTTCCACTGAAATCAGGGGTTGTGGAGCTTGGTTCTGTAAAGTCTATTCCAGAAGATCAAAATTTGATTCAGATGGTGAAAACATCAGTGGTGGTATCTAATCCTCCGCAGCCAAAAACAATTCCAAAGATATTTGGTCGGGAACTCAGTCTAGGTGGTGCTAAGTCAGGCCCCATCAGCATAAACTTTTCTCCGAAGGTGGAAGACGAGCTGAGTTTTGCTTCAGATGCTTATGAAGTACAGGCAGCGCTAGGTAGTTCTCAAGTCTATGGGAGCTCATCAAATGGGTATCGAAGTGATGAAGGTGAAGGGAAACTCTACAAGGAAGAATTAGATGAACGGAAACCAAGAAAGAGGGGTAGAAAGCCTGCCAATGGGAGGGAAGAAGCATTGAATCATGTTGAAGCAGAGAGGCAGAGGCGTGAGAAGCTTAACCAGAGGTTTTATGCTTTAAGAGCAGTTGTTCCAAATATCTCAAAGATGGATAAAGCTTCGCTGCTTGGCGATGCAATTGCTTATATCACGGATCTCCAGGCAAGAATCAGGGTTTTAGATGCTGAGAAGGAGATGGTAAGCGACAAGCAGAAACAGCAGGTTATCCCAGAGATTGATTTTCATCAAAGACAGGATGATGCAGTTGTAAGAGTAAGCTGCCCTTTGAATGCGCACCCTGTTTCTAGAGTTTTGAAGACATTTCAGGAACATCAAGTAGTGGCACAAGAATCCAATGTCTCATTAACAGAAAACAGTAAACTTGTACACACTTTCTCTATACGAGCTCCTGGTCCTGCTGCTGAAGATTTGAAGGAAAAGTTGACAGCTGCTCTATCTAAATGATCTAGGCATTCAGATAACAATGTCTAATCTTGCAATGTATGTTGATTGTAGTTGAATGCTGGCCATTTCCCTTTAAAGAACTGATGATCAGTATCACAGTGGTTGGATTGTTGTGCTTTGCTCGTTTATTCGTGTATGAGCATCAATGTCTAGCTGGTAAGTTTGCATTATATTTTGTAGACTATGTAATCATATATGTAAGTTTTGGCCGAGAATTGTTTCTTCTCTTAGAATTAGAATGAAAACCTGGAGCTGCTCAACATGAGGTCAGTCATGCTATGTCTCTTTGTAGTTGAAGCAGGTTAATTCTTGTTCACTAACGATTATTATGAGAGCGGTCAGACTATTATACTTTTCATCGATTATTTGCGTATGAATGCCAATGTTTAGCTTGTCAGTTTGCATTAATTTTTTGAGAGTTTATGTTATATCTTCTTGCTGCTTTACTGACTGATGGAATGAATCTGGAATCAGTCCATTCTAGCCTATTATCCGTTCAATACGTTGCTCATATTGTCCGAAAATGTTGTCACACCTGACCGTGTCGGATCCTCCAAAATTGTACTGTTTTTGGAGGATTTGACATATATCCAATGGCATTTTTGAAGAGTCGTAGTAACATGTTAAAAGCCTTGAGTGCTTGTTCCCTTCCTAAGTTAAAAACCAGGACTTTGGCAATATTACATTAATAAAAGTTTTTGAGATAAATTGATAATGCTAAATTTTCTATATAGAAAGATCTGAATAATTTTGGACTGTTTTAATATTAAGATTTATGAACTTAATTAGATTATTTATGACTGCACAAAGCGTGAGCTTGTAAGATGATGAGAAAGATTACTGTGGTGTTGTGAACAAACATATGTGCATTTATACACATAAAATTTGAAACTAAACAACCATTTTGTGACTTCAACAAACAATTAAGTCATTGTCTAAGGCTCTGACCATTGACTGTTTTGTTAGGAGTTGAATTTGTTTAATGAAGAATAGTTAAAATTTTTGAAGTTATTCACCTTTTTGAATGTTACTTGGACTTGGAACTTTTCTTTTTTTTTTTTTCCTTTTAAAAGAATTTGACTATTCTAGGCTTGTACAAAGTTTTTTCTTTTTCTTTTTCGAGAAATTGAATGTGTCACATATTCCATGTGAGAGGTTACATGGAATACGCGCTAACTTTGAGATTCGAATATAAAGTTGGTTACTATTTAAGAAAGCAAAACAAAAGAAATGGAAAAAAAATACAGTGCACTGGATTTTTCTTATTCACCAAGCACAATACAAAATTAATCACTTGACACCTTCACGCAGTGCACTTGATTTTTCTTATGATCACCCAGCACAACCATGCAATTTGCACACAAAAATTTACACTTCATTTTTAATGGCATAGCTTGAGTTCTAACTACAAATTTTGGATATTGATATTAAGAGATCTTTCAAGTCTGAATATGTATAAATAATTATTTAGAACTCATAAATTTAAGATTCTCTATTTTGCTATTGTAAGAATATAATTCTCAAATTAGAAAGGTACACACATTCCTTACTCTTTTATTAAGTTATTTCTTTTTGACGAATTCACGGGTCTTAGTTATCTCATATTAGTTGTCCACTTTATTAAATAAAAAATATTAGTTATTTTTTCCTATATTACCCTCTCAATTAATTCATTTTAAAAGTGGTATTTATTTATATAATTTTCAAAAAAAAATTTAAGGAATAAATTAGTACAACTATCTTCTTATTTATGATTTTTTAATATATGCGTGTAATAAAATGATCAACAAGTATGGAACGGAGTAAAAGCGAAATCTGTAACTATAATATAACTATCATGCTAGAATCACCAGAGGGAACTTAAGGTCAATAATATTCTTCGACCTAATTTTTGTTGGAAATTAATTTTTCGGAGTCAAACTAATTTTAGAGAAAAAATTTATATGTTGACTTGGTATAACAAAACTTATTATCAAGAATGAGAACTCTTTTGTTTTAATAAATCCACAAAAACCATTTGTCACTTTCATTTTGAAACCCATTGATTTAATACTTAAATCTTTTTGAGTTAAAAGGGATGTGACACAAATCTTACAGTAATTGTATTTTGAATAGTAAAAATATATATGGTTAATCATTCATTGGGCATGCAAACGAAACATCTCAAAATATAGCATTGGCATGGACAGAAGAAATGAGATTTATTACCACGTAAATATATTATCCATTACCAACATATTGTGCAGTCACATTATTCTCAAAAAGTAAATACATAATAAGTTAAATATATTTATTGTGTTGTGTAAACGTTTATCGTAGATGTGGATGTAACGAAAAGATCATTAAGTATTATGTTTAGCAGAAGGAATTTTTTTACGACCAACAAAGTTCCTTTCAGTAAATCGGACTTCGGGCGCCAGGTTAATGAAGATGGAAATAAATGTTCAGGATTTCTTGTTGCTTAAATCCTTGAAAGAACCAAAGAAGGAGAAAGGGTGTTATTATAAACATCATGTTCATCTCACAAATGGTAATTAAGCAAATGAACTAAAAAATTATAGAGGATAAATCACTCACCTTTATATTATATTAATCGTCTAATTCAATTTTGATGCCACTGCTTAAGTTATGCCTAGTAATTAAATATTGACATAGCCTAAGATTAGATTATAAAGTACAATATTAATCTAAATAGAGAAAGTATGACTATATAATAAAGTCATTGCCTTATGCAGAAAAGTAAGAAGAGAAATAAACAGACTTAGAATTAAGGAAAAAACAATTTAATTAGCGTAATCGAAGCCCATATATATTAGCATCTCGCTCTACACGTATATTATTAATTATTAAAATAAATGAAATGAATTAAGATCCTCTTATTTTACAACACCACTTTTGCTTATTAATGGTTCATATCTTCAATGAGCAGCCAAACCGACTGCAACTGTGACCTTATATTGTGAATGCTCATTAAGAGGAGGAGGACGAGCTTCTATCTCTACGACCTGCAAAGTTCCTTTCTGAAATTTGGCTCATGACTTTAGTTGTCCGAGCACCAGTGCCTGGATTGGGTGTAGGAGTACGAATCGGGGCTTTTTGTAGAGATGGTAATAAAAAATATTCGTCTTTTCCCTTTAAAACTCTTCCTGCTTTACTTGTTTGGCTCATGCAAATCGTCAAAAAAAGTAGTATTAATATTATACGAACATTATGAGAAGAAAAATTGTTGGTTTGAGTTAACATCATGCTTGATTTTGTTGAGTGAAAAAAGCTGGAATGAAGAAATTATATTTTGGTTATGAATATGTTTTTATTACATATATATAAGAAGCTCTAACGTACATATTTATATGTAATGACATAATATAACGTGTTTTAAGACTTTGATTTTTTCAAGAATTTACTGGTTTCATAGGAGAGAGCTTTGACCATTGACTGCTGGGATTAGAGAATGAATTGAGAAGTTGAACTGAATTGTCATGTATTTTGATAAACGTAAACAAAGGAAAACTGAACCATATTGATCGATACGTATTCTACACTGGGAACAAGATTTAAATGACGTGTAATTCTTTTTAAACTATTGTATGTTATGTTATGTTATTTATTTTTTTACAATAAATAAGAGTTTTAACAATATCAATATTATATATTACTCGTGTGGTCATGTCTTATTAAGTGTGAAGTTTCACAACTAGCTAATTTCATGGCTATTTCCTTTGTTTCAAAATAAATGTTATTTCACAACATTTTGAAGTTTAGGTGGTACTAGGCATACCTTAAAATACACAAATTATGGATTATTCAGTACGTATATACAAAAGTTTGCTTTGTTGAAAAATTGTCAAACAGCATGTTTTTTCCTATTAAATATGAAAGCTAAGTCTAGGCAAGAATAACTACAATGAACATTCTTAACTGACTACGAACATAAAAAAAATTTAAAAATTGTCTGTGCATTAAACGGCGCTGCACATGTAAATAAGGTACGTACTATGCGAAAGCAATATATGTTACCACTTCATGATTATTATAATGTGATTATGTTTTTAATAGGCTTTTAAATAACTATATATATGTATCATTTAGTTCGAATACAGGAGGGGGATATTGAGCCTTTGGGGCGGAGCTAATCTCGTGTCAAGCAACGCCCCTTCTCAAAAAATTATGTTGTATATATAGGTCAAAATTTAATTTAATAAATATATATATAACTGTTGACATCTCTTAACACCATTTGAAGGTTCAGTGTAGGAGTAATTAAAATTGCTTGAGGTTGTATAAACAACTCTAACCCTGCTAACAACATATATATTTTTTTACTTTATATTTTGACATTCATTGAGCCTTAACCTCAAGAAGCATTTAAAGTTAGCTCAATTGACTAATAACAGTAATTTGCAGCTTACAAATTGAGTTGCAATTAGCTTAATATTCTTTCTGTTTTCTTCTTGCTCTCACGGCCTACTATACCTTGGGTCAGAAAGTTTGACAAATTAGAAATAAGCTAATCACACTGTTTTCTTTGTTTTTAGTACTGTTTCCTACTTTGAAAAATAAACTTTCTTTTAATTCCACTTTCAATAACCTTATTTGTAACCAAGAAAATAATCAATACACAATAACACTAAAATACTCGATATAATCTCATAAATAAGATTAAAAACGATGTGTACTCAGCCTTATTCTTACCGTACAAATTTGAATTAATAGAAGTGGTAATGGCAATTAATAACGAAGTAATTAAAGGCAAAGGCAACAACAATACATAACCAATGCAACACTTTATACTATAACAGTAAAATCTATAAATTAAAACAATTTGGCAACTTCTAATTAACTATTTGGCTTTGCTTCTATTGTGAAGCATGATAAAAAATTACATATCAATCAATAAAAACAATAGGGGCTGGAAAAAAAATGAATGTTGTTATATTATCGACAACAAGTTGGAATCGACTATATATTTAGTATTCATGTGACCTCTTCATTTTCTCAACGTATGTTGTCTGTGAATAATACTGGTCAGCTGTCGACGTCTGAGTGGGAGGTGAATGAACAACAAAATTCTTCTCCATTACCATCGTTTTACTGGCGGTGCGGCTTTTTCCGGTACCGGGGTTCGGAGTCGGAGTCGGGACGGGATTATAAAAAGACGATAGCCAAATATATTTGCTGTAATTTGTCCCTCTAACTGATCTTTTTTGTAAAAGAATCCTACTGGCTTCTCCATGACGTGTTACAAATATGATCATGCTAATTATTAAGAAAATAGCGCGAATTTGGGGTTTCATGTCGATAGATGATCGATATACAATGTGGATGCAATTTTTAAGAAAAAAATTACACGTGTCAGAATGGATCTGAGAGAGGATATATTGTTAATGAATATATTTGCAAAAATAGAGGAGTATATTTATATGCATTAAATTGGTCGTGTTTGGTACGTAAGAGGAACTGTTGAGTTTCTATTTTGACGAGCTGCATGTACAAGTCATGGAAAGGAAGTTTGACTGTTGAGAATTTTAGAATTTGAAAAGGTCAGGATCCATTTATCATAAAGGAGAAATTCAATCCACGACCATTGTTGTATGACAAGAATTTGTTTTTCAAAAAAAGTGTGTTGCATACTGAGAAAAAAAGAATAAACTCAGTATTCTTTCTTTTTTTCTCAGTATGCAACAATGTGTAGAAATAATAAACTGAAGAAGCAAGTGCATATAAAATTATTTTATTCAAATACTAACGGCGTGAAGGTGCTCGGGAAGGGTGGGCCAGGTGGAATGAAGACGTGGATTCAAGATTTAAGACATGAATTAATCTTCATTGTCGTATATAAAATTTTTATATATATTAATACATAATATATATAAAGTGATTATATATAGATTGAAAAAAACAATAAGTAATACTTTGTTTGGATGATTGTTATGTATTGTTTCATAATATATAATGTTGTGTTGTATTATACTGTATCGTATTGTTTCAATGAATACAATATTCGGATAGATTGTATTATTTTAAATTTTTGTCGTTACATAATATCATATATCTATAAGTTGAATAATAAACCTACAAGAAATTGTAGTAGGGTATGTGGTAGATACCATGAATAATGAGATAAATAATTAAATAAAATTATTAAATAATAAATAAAGTAAAACATAAGAAAAAAATATTAAAGTAATGATGCAATCATATCAAATCGTTCGTTAGGAATTGAAGTAACAACCAAACAAACATTATATTTAAACTAATAATACAATACAATACAACGGAGAATAATCATCCAAACAAGAGGTAAATTTGTCCGGATGTTTATTAAAAATGCTATGTATTGAAAGTATCGCATAAGATCATAAG
Organism: Solanum sejunctum; assembly: GCA_025642045.1. NCBI lineage: Eukaryota > Viridiplantae > Streptophyta > Magnoliopsida > Solanales > Solanaceae > Solanum > Solanum sejunctum. Next base: position 23,920,408 of record JAOTQJ010000096.1, on the reverse strand, counting down.
ACAATCAATGTCACTTAGGAAACTTTTTCGTTATTCACCATGAATGATTTTTTTTTGGATAAATTTATTCTTATAAAATATTTTAACCAATCAAACTGGAAAAAAAGTAAAATCGAAATTATTTCCATACCAAACGCAACATGTATTTGTTTGGTTTGGTTGTTAACTCAAAGAACACATTTTTAAGTGAAAAGAAACAAGTGACGGGCTTACTTTGGGGCCGAAGAGCCTGGAGTCATTTTTTCAACAAAATTAATTATTTCTGCTCATCGACTCTTATAATCAACATTTAAATAAATAGTATTATCAAAATCAATATTAAGCAAAATATATATCAAAATATTATCTGATTTTTCAATATTATTATCAATCTTTAGGAAGGATTTCAAACAAAAACTAGCCAATCAGGAATTACAGACTAAGGGTTTCATATGTTTGCACTTAATAAAGGTCCTAATCTTAATTATTCAAATTTCAATCATTAAACTTATTTGTTTTCAAGATCTGAATCTTAATCACCAAGTATTTTATTTTTGGGAGAATCATAGTATATGGACATTCAACAAAAATAATTAAAAAAAATAGACAATTGTTGTATAGATATATATAGTCAGTATATATTTTATGTATAGTCAAATCATATTTAGTTTTTTAGTATATCATAATATGTATTCAGCGTATACTCATATATAAGTAATTTACATTGTATATTCAGTATATACTTTTTAGTGTTAGCAAGCTATACTATATAGTCATGAATATTTTCTACGATTTTTAGCTTTTTTTATATAAATAAAATATAGCTATATATATTATAAGTTAATTAGTTTATTTTATATATTTAAAATTATTTCTTTATTTTTTTTAAAAAATTTTACAATCACTTATAATGAATCTAAATGATTAAGATTCACAAGAAACTTGGTAAAAAGATGACAGTCCACTGTATGCTACTTCACTTACTTTCACACGCTATCCACAGCAACCATTTCAACTACAACTTTCACCACCTTTATTCACTACTACCTACCATATAACATCCATGACCATCATCCTTAGCCCAAGTCACAACCACCATTGATGATGCCAATCACCTAAACTAATTAGCATCCCATTAGTCATTATTTACAATTATTATCGCCAGATTTTATTACATTCATTGATATTTATGTATCATTATTAATCAACATCATATATTGCTAATTGTCATCATCATCCACTTATCATTTTACTATCAATTAATCATCATCACCACCAATCATAATTATTTATCACTGTCAATCATTTGTACTAAGAAATAGTAACTACTATCAGTAGTGAGCATCATCTCAAACTGACACACAATTATTATCATCGTTAGTCATTACCATCAACAAGTTACCATATAAAATTATTAAAATATTTTATTAGATCAATTTAGGTATTGAATTTATGTTTTTTTTTTCTAAAAAATCAACTTTGAGAAGGCTATTTTTGCAAAAATAAAAGTAGATAAAATGCACAAGTATCCTATTTATGCAATGAATAAATCACGTCTATAATGGTCACCATGCACACACACGGAGAAGAGGAAGGAAGAGAGCCACACGAAGCACACCAAAATAGGCGAAGATTTCGAAAACTCCTATTTCTCAGCGTATCGTTTCTCGTGACGATGATTGTCGCATCCATTCATCGATCATTCCATGACAGCAAAATCAATCTCGGTCGATTAATTAATAACCTTCTCCGGCGACGCTGATTACTTTATTATTACACAAATCTCCGTTCCCGGCGACTTTTTATTTCTGGAATTTTCACATTTTTGCGACCAGTTACTTCATTTTTCTCAATGGAGATGAAAAATTGATTACCTTTTTCTCGGTTATAAATGGTGAGTCCTCTGACCTTCTTTCGATACTTGAACTCTAATTTTCCCTTTTTTTGTTTCTTTTTGGTGCAATTTTAGTCTTGTATGCCACCATTATTGAAGAAAAAATTCATAGATTAGAGAATATAGAGAGGAAATGATCAATGAATTTTACAGTCGTTTGAAAAAAGAGACGAAAAGGACTTTCTGCTTTGTAAGAGGGATGGCGGGATCCAGTCATCAGAGGGCGGAGCTAATATTTTGAGTTTATGGGTTCTAGAATCTAGAAAACTCAACTTATTACTGGATTGTTGATAATTTGTTTATACATAAGTGGATTTTTAAATGCAAATGAAGGACTTAAGCCAAAGCTACTTAGGTTCTAGCTCCGCCAATAATTAAGGTGTAGTTATTCTATACTCATTTGAATTCAGCATAGAATGTAATCTTTTTTGTATATCGATTAATAGTGTGTTTATGTTTTGAGAAATAATCTAAACGCCTAAAGGAAGACAGTTTCACTAGATTAAGTGGATAATTTGTTGGATTCTACATATAGTCAATCCCAGCTATATTGGAATTGAGGGACAGTAGTTGTTTGTCGACAACAGGTCAGAGTGATCATGTATGTGGATACTAACTTAAACCAATTATTTGATGTAGTTTGAAGCCTTATAGTTCTTGAATTGTACAGCTTCATTTTTGTTGGCCAAAAGACACAACTGCAAAGAAAGGTGTGTGTCTGTATCACTGTTTGTGTGCGCAAGAGATAGATAGATGGAGAGCCAACAATCAGCGAATATCCTGTGCCCCTCGGGATAGGGGAACATCCCTCTCCCCTCTGTAGGAGGCTACTTTATGTTGGTCTAGGAAACTAGTGATGGCATGTTACATCATGTTAGAATGATGCATTAGCATCAAAGTGGTGATTGATCAACAGAACAATTATGCTAAAGAAAGAGTAGTATTAGCATTTTTTACCAGTGAAGTTCTGTTGGGTGGGGACTTGGGGCTATGTTGAGTAAGGTGTGAGAAAGTGCTTAGGCTTTTGCTAAGTTGGATTTAAAGAAGTTAAAGCAGGACATCCACTGATGTACTACATATCTTACATTCTTGTTCTGTTTTTAGTCCTTTTGTGGGAATGTAATGCAAGTGAACGGTTACAGACATTATAGTAAAGTTCTGTCCTTACACTTAGGCGCATAAATTGAATCATTTTGGGGCTACAAAGTAGTTATTATACCCTTATCATTTCAACATCTACAATGCTTACTAATTTTATGTCTGCATATCAGTTTAGATGTGTCATCTTGGTATGTCCATTGATCGTGTGAAGTATTTTCTTTTTTTATAAGGATGTGAATTATATTAATTATCTATGCAGGGCATTCCAGTAAATATTACTGTAGGTTCTCATGTGTGGATTGAGGATCCATTAGTTGCTTGGATTGATGCACAAGTATTAGAGGTTAATGGACAGGAAGTTCAGGTTCAGACATCTGATGGGAGGACGGTACAACACACTCTTTTACGTTGAATAGTATTTATTCATGGAATTACCGTTGCTTTATTTGTTTTCAGTAATAGCATTTTAGTATGTTTTCTGGACTCAATTGTGTGATCAAAGCCTAAATAAATGAAAAAGCTGATTTTCCTTTAGCCTAATTGATTAAATACTAAAAATGACTTGAAAGACAGTATTCTGATGATGGAAATTCAGAATTTCTTTCAAATACTAAGAATCCAATGGATCTCATTTCTAGTCTCATTTGAGTTATTGAATTTATATCATCTATATATGACACAACTGGTCTTGTTTGATGCGACATTACGTAGTTTCCAATAGTATGGCTTTTATGGCTTCCATACCCATATGTATCCACTATCTTCCTTCTGTATTTGAACTGTATTTTCATTTTATCCTTCTTTCCACAAATCTTGGCACATTATTATAACTATTCTTTATCATATTCTAGTGGTAAAAGAATGATTCCCTGCATTGTTCTAATGTACTGCTATCTAACTAGTTTTCTGCTAAGCCACATTGACGCGATTTCCAATTGGCAATACACATCTCTAAACTGGCAATGACCTGACATTTTACTATGCACATTTTCTTTCATTTCGTCTAGGTTGTAGCAACTTTATCAAAAACTTATCCCAAGGATGAAGAAGCTCCTGATGGAGGAGTGGATGACATGACTGAACTTTCATATTTGCATGAGCCCGGAGTCTTACATAATTTGGCAACAAGATATCAACTCAACGAAATCTATGTAAGTTTATAGTCCAATGCTCAAAACTTTATTTAATTTATGTTCAATTTTGTGAATGAAAGGACTGAAACTGCAGCCTACAGATGGATTTGTTGTATTGTTAATCATACTCTGACATTTTGGCAGACTTATACTGGAAGTATTCTTATAGCCATTAATCCGTTCCAAAAACTGCCTGATTTATATGATGGCCATATGATGGAAAAATACAAAGGAGTACAACTCGGTAAACTAAGTCCTCATGTCTTTGCTATAGCTGATGCTGCTTACAGGTACTCCTGCATACCATTTCTACTCCACATAATTTTTCTCATAAAATACTGAAATCTTGAAAATGAATCAGAGCAATGATCAACGAGGGTAAAAGCAATTCTATACTGGTTAGTGGTGAAAGTGGTGCTGGTAAGACTGAAACTACTAAAATGCTTATGCAATATCTTGCCTATTTGGGCGGCCATAAGGACACTCAAAAACGAACTGTGGAACAACAAGTTCTGGAGGTAAGCTAAATGTTTGGATTACTGCATTAAAGTCTTGTACTTCTTAAAATTACATGGATAGGTACCTTGGAACTTGCACGCTTAAATTCTGCATATTTAAGATATATATGCTCAGTACTATAAATATCAGTGATGGAACCAAAATAGAATGGAATAGATACAAAGATTTATATATTACTAACACCAACTAGTTGGGGTTGATTTATTGATTGTTGGAGATGTGAATGCTCGGAAAAGAAATAAAGTATCATATTCACATAAAAACCGGAGTTTAGTATAATATTAAATCTAGGAAAAGCATATGGTTCAAAAATTGCTACATTAATTTTTCGAAGTATATTCAACAATTCTATTACTTAATATATTCAACAATTCTATTACTTAAATGAAAAGTGATATAGAATACATATAAAACAGATTATATAAGACAAGTATCTGGGGAGTTTATATGAAACTTATGAATTAAATAGTTTTATGATACATACAATGAAACTTTTGACATGACATCCATCAATAAATGGAAATTTGATTTTAATGAATTTGATATTAGTTTTTTAATGTGTATGTGAAAGTTACATTGTATTTTGAAGGCTTTCACATCCATGTGAATCAAATAATTTTGTAGAGGCTTTGTTTTCATGTCTAAACAGACTAAATCAAGTGGACAGGGCTTCAAACTGATAGGTGTCTCTGTCTATTTCTCTTAGAGCCTTCTCTATTGGCTATATTATTCTTTTAACTCATGATTGTTATATCTTCAGTCAAATCCAGTACTTGAAGCATTTGGCAATGCCAAAACAGTTAGAAATAACAATTCAAGGTGAGATATACTGCTCTATGCATGCTTCCTATAATAAAATAGACTTACAATTTCTTCAACACTCAGTTGATTTTTTGTTCCTTCTGAAAGCTACTTAGAATCTGTTGTTTACAGCCGTTTCGGTAAATTTGTGGAGATTCAGTTTGACAAAAATGGAAGAATATCTGGTGCAGCTATCAGAACGTATCTTCTTGAAAGATCTCGAGTTTGCCAAGTTTCAGATCCTGAACGTAACTATCACTGTTTCTACCTCCTATGTGCAGCACCAGAGGAGGTATTTTGCATCAGTGCTATTCCTTTTTACATCTTTCATCAGTCTGAGTTAATTTGATTGTCACCACATCCTTTTGAGATTTTCCCAATCTTGACAGGAGGTCAAAAAGTACAAGTTGGGGGATCCCAAATCATTTCACTATCTCAACCAATCAAATTGCTATGACCTAGTCGGTGTTAATGATGCCCATGAGTATCTTGATATAAGGAGGGCAATGAGTGTTGTTGGAATTAGTGAGAAAGAGAAGGTAATGCTCTAATTTATTTTGTCTGTCCTGCAACTCTACTTTCTGATTTGAATAAGCTACTGTGTTTCTTGTTCAGGAGGCAATTTTTAGTGTTGTGGCTTCTGTTCTTCATCTTGGTAATATAGAATTTGCAAAGGGCAATGACATTGATTCGTCAGTTGTGAAAGATGACAAATCTAGGTTTCATCTTCAAACTACTGCAGAACTTCTGATGTATGTTCTGCCCTTCATATTCCACTTTTCTTCCTTTGCTCCTTCTTGCATGAGTTCTTTTATTTGATTTAATTCCTCCATCAGGTGTGATGTTACTGCATTGGAGGATGCCCTACTGAGACGTGTGATGGTCACTCCTGAAGAAGTTATAAAGAGAAGTCTTGATCCTGAAGCTGCAGCAGTAAGCAGAGATGGGTTAGCTAAAACACTATATTCTCGCTTATTCGACTGGTATGCTTCTACTGTCACAGCCTGATTACTGTGGTTCTTATCTAGTACAATGACAATAAGAGGACATCCTTTCTACTGTGCATAGGTTGGTGGACAAAATAAATAATTCTATTGGACAAGATCCTCACTCAAAATCTCTAATTGGTGTTCTTGACATTTATGGTTTTGAAAGTTTCAAAAGTAATAGGTATGCACTGGTGGATAGACAAAACAACTAATAAATGCGATGTCTTGCATTTGACTCTTCTAACCTTTTTCTTTTCCAGTTTTGAACAATTCTGCATTAATTATACTAATGAGAAGCTGCAGCAACATTTTAACCAGGTATGCTAGCTGAAATTTTATAGAAGCAATTCTTGTCCATTTTGCTAAGCAAAACTCAGCTACTGTGAAATCATCTCTCTCCAGCACATGTTCAAGATGGAGCAGGAAGAATACACTAAAGAAGAGATAGATTGGAGCTATATAGAATTTGTGGACAACCAAGATGTTCTAGATCTTATTGAAAAGGTTATACCATTTGGTTTATAATGAATCCTTTTCTTGTCATATATACAAACATTGTAGTTGGCATTTGTACATTATTTTATTGCTGCATTGAGCAAACAAACTTGTGCAACTATTGCTATTAGTTGTCATGGATACTTCTTTGGTCAGATTCTCGTTGGATTCTAGCTTTCTGAATACTATTGTACATGCTTCGGTTATACTCATAAGTCATAACCTTGAGGATAAGTTTCTTATTTTATAGTGTTAGAAGTTGAATATGATAATATTTCATTATAATCCTATTATATGTAGAACTCCAAGTAGTTGGTTAATGTTAGAATAAAATTTGTGTTGTGCATATAATGTTCATGCAGCAGTTAAATGGAAAGATTCCTGGTTAAATAATTGTTTAATTATAATTATAGATCAAAGAAATATCTATTGTTATAGTTCATTATTTCTTTTAGAGTCAAATTTAAGTTACATGTAGAACTTTTAACTTTAATTTTCATTTAAGTACTGTGAGTATGCTACTTTTTCGGGTTTCGTATTTTATTTTAAAATAATCGGTAATTTGTATGTCTCAGCAGGGTATCTTGGACACCTCCAAAAAGTTGTCAAAACTAATTTTGAACCCAAAAACTAATTATAGAGATCCTAAAAGTTCAACCAATTGACCGGCATCCTCTACATTTGCTTCTTTACAGAAAAGAAAATTTATAATACAGTTCCCCTTAATTTTCTGCATGGTATTAAATCTATCTTCAAAACACTTCCCAATCTTTTCCTGCCGTACTGTCCACCAGTAGACATTTATTGTGTTATTTAAAGATTTCCGATACCAAGACCTCCTGATTTCTTTTCAAGTTAAACGTCATCCCGTTTGACCAAATGCAAGTTGGTACCCTCCTTATTTCTACACCACAGGTCCCACATTTCTCTTCTGGGAGCTTGAATACTTACAGTTTGCATCCCCGTGGATGCTTCAATAAATTAAATTATTTTTACCTAATAAAGAAAAGTATTCCCAACCCAATTAGTCTTGTATTGAATATAGTTGATTGATTGAAAGAAAAGTTTTTAAATTTTCAGATAGAACATTTACTATGTGATGCAATTTCATGAAAGGTTTTGATGGAAGGATTTGTTAGGGGGATGCTGGTTACCTTTTCTTACCTTGTAGGCTTCTCACTACTGATACTTCTTTGCCTTCAATTGTCACGGGTTTTTGCAACCTATGGCAGAAATGGTGATAAGTTGAATTTTGGGGATAAGTAGTCTTTGAGATAACAGGAGGCTGGAAAGACAGCACCCTCTTCTGCGTTTATTTTCTATATGGAAAATATGAATAAGAGGTGTTTAAAAAGATCCGTGAGTTAATTCCCTTGTTTCAAGAGTTCTCTTTTGTATATTTTGCAAGTAGGAAGATCAGCTTTTTATGGATGACAAGATAGATTTTTGGGAGGCTTCCGAAAGAACAAATAATGCTTTTTTGCCAAATAATAGAGTTAATCCACCAGGAAGTACTCCACGAGCTGCCAAAGCATGCCCAGTCAATCGTCAATCTCTAGATCAAAGCTGACCAGTACAACCAGCACAGCTACAATCTAACCCTTTAGAGCCAAGGGTCTAATTCATGTTTTTATTATTTAATATTTGCAAACATAGTACCAACTTGGTGTAGCTTCAATCGATACCTGAGTTATGAAAAAGTTATGTAAAATTATATCAAAACTAATGTGAAAAAGTTATGTAAAATTATATCAAAACTAAGGAGCAATATCGGCATATAAAAACCGAGGCTTGCGACCAACATTTTGTTTGGGCCATCTAAGAGCCCTCTAGTTGACATTTTTTATCTGAATTCATGTCCAGGGCCATTTCCCATCTCCCCAGATAAACTGTACATGTATTTCTCTCTGCTTTTTTCTTTCTTTATATTGATTAGTAACTCTTCTGGAACTAACACAGAATCTTTATCGTATCTTTTAAGATAAGCTATGATGAATTGATTTATATTGCTGTTTACAGAAACCTGGAGGCATCATTGCTCTTCTTGATGAAGCTTGGTAAGATAACAAGTCATCTGAGCTTCTGTGAGAGAGATGAATGTTCTAATTGATGTTTTCCTTGAAATGGAATTTTCCAGTATGTTTCCCAAGTCGACACATGAAACATTCTCACAAAAGCTTTATCAGATATTCAAGACCAACAAACGCTTTGTCAAACCAAAATTGTCCCGCACTGATTTTACCATTGCTCATTATGCTGGAGAGGTAATATGATGTGTACTTCTGTATAACTCTAGTCAATTGCTTCTACGGTCGATATGGAGCATTGTTACCATTTTTTTTTGTAAATGTTTCCTTCTTTTCACCAGGTTCAATACCAGTCTGATCAGTTTTTGGATAAGAACAAAGACTATGTTGTTCCTGAGCATCAGGATTTATTGAGTGCTTCTAAATGTCCATTTGTAGTGGACCTTTTTCCTCCTGTTGCTGAGGAGTCAACTAAATCTTCATCCAAATCTTCCAAATTTTCATCCATTGGTTCTCGTTTCAAGGTAATCACTAATTTATATACTCGTGAAGTTTAGTGATCTATCAATCAACTAAGAATCCATAGAGAAAATCAGTTTGATTGCCTATATGAGTCCAAAATATCCTCTTTGTTCCATTTCATTTCATCCCAATGCTTAATAATTTGTAGTTATATCCAAATTAGAGCTTTTGTAAATTATGGGTTCTTTAAAGGGATAATTTCAAATATGTACAATTAAGTAATTAATTTATAATAAATACAATAAACTAATTAATTTATAATAAATATGTCCATATTTTATTTACATAAAAAATAAACAAAAAATCATAGGAAATATGCAGTGACTATACAATATAGCTTGTCAAAAGTCAGAGAAAGTATACATTGACTGTACAATATAAATTACTTATATATGAACTAAACACTATATATACATTACGATACACTCAAAAACTGAATATCGCTTGACTATACATGAAATCTATACTGATATACAACGGATGCCATTTTTGGATGATTACTTTGGCCAAATGGCCATCTACTGTAACTATTGCTTCCTTCTTTAACCTCAACACTCCGGGACATGATATACCAATCTCTAAACATACTAAACAGACTCTTGACAAACACGAGATCTAATGTAAGTGCAAAAACAACAATTAAGCTCACAGCTAATTGCATTTCATATATGAATTTTTTTCCCATTGTGTGATGCTCTAAGTTAAGTCCTCATGCATGTTGAAAGTTTGTTGGTGTTTCGAGACAACTTCCCCCTGTGTGATTTTAGGTCTACCATCCACTTTTAGTTCATTCAGTCATCACAGTTGTAGTCCGTGCATGTGAAGGCCCATTTAGGACATGACCAAATCATCTCTGGCCACTTTCTATCAATTTATCCTTTGAGTTTCTTATTTAAGTATATACTCATTAAGTAATATCAGATGTCAAAGGGGCG
>JAOTQJ010000096.1:23865488-23907934 GCA_025642045.1 Solanum sejunctum | reverse complement strand
TTTATAAAATCAAAGGCCAACCAACGTCAAAGAGTTGGTGTAGTGTATGTAGTACATTCTAGGTCCTCTATAGTGGGTGCATTGGGCTCGTCGAAGTTTCCAACATTGAGCATTGTTAAAATTTCCTAATCTGAGGCATTGAGAGCTTTTCCCCCATTGCTAGGCACTACTGATATCTGTAGTTGAGTTGATGTTTGAAAAGTTCTCCACAATATTGTTTACTTGTTACAAGGAGTACACTAAGCTTGACCATTCTTCTGTTTCATTTAAAGTAACTTCTCAAACTTACGAACCAAGTTGTACTTCAGGTCGGATTGCTACAATTGTTTTGCAGATTGGACAAACAAAGGTTTTTCTGAGATCAGGGCAGATGGCCGAACTAGATGTACACAGAGCACTAAAGCAAGCCACTGCAGTTAAGACAATACAAAAGGAATCTAGACGTCATATTTCTAGGAGAGATTATGTTTCTTTGCAGAAGGCTGCAATTTGCTTACAATCTTTGTGTCGAGGTTTGTTAATTATTATCTCTTTGCCTTGTCTATTGCACATTGTGGACGTTTGTTTTGAATGTTAGATGTTCTACCCATGCACTAAGTTGTTTTACCCATGCACTAAGTTTCATTATTTCCACTTGCTGGATCATTTTGTTAGCTTAATTATGTAATATGTTGCTCCCTCAATTTCTTCACTATCCCGTTGAATAGAAGGAATTCCAGTAGTGAGTCTTCCTCTCCTACATTGATCAGGTTGCAACATAAAGCTAACAAGAGAATGCATATTTTTGTTTTAGTCTAACCATATATTCTTCTCTTTGTTGTATGGGGTGGAGTGTTGGCCAATAAAAAATGCACATGTTCAGAAGATGCAGGTCGCGAAGATGAGGATGTTGAGATGGATGTGTGGTCGCACCAGGAGTGATAAGATTAAAAATGAGACCATTCAGGAGAAGCTAAAGGTGGCCCCGGTGGCGGACAAGATAAGGGAAGCGAGACTGCGATGGTCTGGACATGTGCAGAAAAGGAGTACCGATGCTCCTGTCAGGAGGTAGGAGAGGTTGGATTTGGGAGTTATACGGAGGATTCGAGGCAGACCGATGAAGTATTGGGGGGAGGTGATTAGACAAGATATGGCGAAACTTGATCTCACTGAGGACATGACCTTATATAGGAAGGAGTGGAGGTCGCAGATTAGAGTTACAGGCTAATCTGTTGGTAGGGATAGGTTAGTAGGATTAGTCGGCTCTTTATATCCTGTGGTGTCAGTACTCGTCTTATGTGTGTTAATTTTATTATATTTAATTTTCATCATTGCTTTGCGTTGTTAGTCGTCCTTTCTGTTTTCTTTCTTTTCCGTTTGATTCTTTCCATATCTAGTTTATTCTACTTATGGATTTTTGAGACGAGGGTTCCCAGAAAACAACCTCTCTACTTCTTTGAGGTAGTGGTAAGGTCTGCTTACATTTCACCCTCCCCAGGCCCCACTTGTGGGATTCCACTAGCTATGGTGGTGGTGGTGGTGTTCTAACCATATATTCTTCATTTTTCTCATTGGGGAGAAGATGGGTAAAGATGAACCAGCTTAAGTGTATTAAAGATGATATTTTAGCGGAGATAATGATATCAAAGGGAGACGGAGATGCTATTTTTATTGATTGTTCAACTTGAATCAGTAGGATAGCTTTAAAAGTCTTCACATATCTGCGCCTGATAGACTTTAGCAACACCTTGTAGAATCAGGCCAACAAAAGTGAAGGATGCCACGAAATACTCAAGGATTGGAAAAAGCATGTGGTCCAGAGGATATCTCTATAATAATTTGGAAGTTCCTTGGAAAGGTCAAAGGAGTATGGCTTTCCAGGCTACCTCATATTATACTAAGGAGTGGAAGGATGCCAAATGAGTGGAGCAAGAGTTTCTTGATTCCGATATATTGATGATGAAGGACAGCATTAAAGTTATGAGTCAAGTCCATTATTTGCTAGTTATTTTTTAATCTTGTCATCACGTGATTTGCATGTGAGCAGAAAATGTTGAAAACTTCTGGGGTTAGAGAAGCTAATTTATTGAATGTTGTAATAAGTTGAATTTAAATGGAGGAAAATGGATAATGAGGATTCAAATGGCCTACCTTAACTAGGTCTAGCTTAGTATAGAGGCTTAGTTTTGGTGTATATTCTCTGTTTTTCCTTCAAAGTATCTTTTGGTTCCTTCTTTTCACACCACCCACCAAATACATGCTGGAATTGTATCCCATATAGATGTAGCAGGACTTTTTGTTTTATTTTTAAAATAATGGGATACAAATTTGGGGCAAGTGAAAATTAAAATTTTAAAGAAAATAGTGGGTCATATTTTATACAGATTTACGTCCAAAAAAGAAACCATCTCTCTTTTTTTCTTTCTTTTTCATCATTATGTGGGTTAGGGGGGGAGGGGGATTATCACATGTATGTTTGATTGTCTTATTACCGATAGTAAAAACCATGAAAATAGATCAACTTTGCTTTCATTTTAGTACTATCATCAAATTCTTCTTTACACAAGCCTAATAAAATAATTAGTTGGACTTTCTGTTCTGGATTGATACTTCTTGTTCTCAGAGTATTTGTTGTTTTTGCCTTCCACAGAGTTTTTAACTATGATCTAAGGTCACTTTCAAACATAAATTGGCAGCTTATAATGTAACTCAAGTGCTTAATTAGCTAATCTGTGCATATTGTCTGACGTATACGATAGTAATACCATCACTCTGATATATATCCTCCTCCTTAGGTGCTTAAACTTAGATCACTTATATATGCTTTGTGGTTGTGAAAATGAGCACCATGGAAATCATAGCTGTATTTTCTCGCCGTGTTAGAATTGCATGCACATTTGGAAAAGAGCTTTCGAGCTTAGTCTGCCATTCCAATTGGCTGCTCAATTTTCCTGCTTTCAATAAATTTATGTGCTCACTCTGTCAATTTTTTTCAGCAACGTTTGCTTTCAAATTGTATATTACCTTGAAAAAAGAGGCTGCTTCCCTCAAAATCCAGACAAAGTTGCGCGGACACTTGGCCAGAAAATCCTACATGAAACTTAAGTTAGCAGTCATTGCTCTTCAGACTGGAATTCGAGTGGCAGTTGCACGAGCTAAGTTCAGATATGTAAAACAAACCAGGGGAGCGCTGATTATACAGGTTGGCTTGTTGGTATTATGTATTGATTCAGAAGTCTTACAGAGCTTGTTCTCAAGTGTTGACAAGATAAGATTTTTGCAGGCCTACGAGCGTCGTCACAAGGTCCTTTCATACTATAAGAAACTCACATGGGCATCAGTTTTTACACAATGCAGATGGAGGGGAATTGTTGCTAGGAGAGAGCTTCGCAAACTAAAGATGGTAAGTACGGATTACTATACTTTTCTATAACCTGTATCATATGTTTCCAATTTCCTTAGCATAGCAATGGGTCAACGATATGAATCTGAATGATCTATCTGCTAGATAGGGCTTGATTACTGTTACTATTATTACATAACAAGAGTACATGATGGGATTGTTTAATTATTTCTCTGAAGCTTTTAGTGGAAGTAAGAAGCGTCTATGGATTCTTGTTAGTAAACCTTGTAGAAATGTGGTTAGAATTCATGAATGAATATTTAACAACAGATCAGAAGTACTCATATCTTTTTAATATAGGAATGGTACAAATTGGATGAACATATGTATGTGCCACTTTGGATGTATACGAGCCTGTTTGGATTGGCTTTTCATTCTTGACTTGTAAGCATTTCTAACTAATGACTTTTGACTTAGTTTTAGCATTTTAGCTTAAACCTAAGCGTTTATAAGCATTTTTTAAACTTACTTCTAACTTATGACTTTTGGCTTACTTCTAGCATTTTAGAATAAAACTAAGTGCTTATAAGCATTTTTTAAACTTACCCAAACACTTCAAAAGTGCTTAAAAGTTCTTTTAGCTTAAAAGAACTTAAAATAATCCAATCCAAACGGGCTCTAAGTCACATGCTAATTGTTAGATATTAAGTTCAAGTAGTTATTAGTGTAAGTGGTCACATCCGGTTAACACAGCTACGCACATTGTGAAACATGCTTTTGAAAAATAACCAGGCGTAAGTCATTGGTCTTAGCTAAGTGCATTCTCTCAATTCTTTTCCAGTTTCATTTTCAGCGACATGATTCCCCTAAATTTCCTGCTGTGGAAATTGGGATTGGCTTTTTCCATGTGAAATTCAGTAGAGCGCATCAAAACTTTTACTTGCAATTTGATAGGTTAATCTGTTGGATGTTACAAATATATTCCTTAAAAGCTATGGATTTTGCTAATAGAAATTTCAAATACTTCAGGCTTCAAAAGAAACAGGTGCACTTATAGAGGCAAAGGAAAAGCTTGAAAAACAGGTTGAAGAACTTAGATTGCAGTTGCAATTGGAGAAACGTCAAAGGGTGATATACTTGTGCTAAGCAGATAAAATCTTTCTTTTTCCTTGCACTATATTTATAATACATTTGAGGATTTTACTTAAACAGCATTGGTAAAATAATATATTCCATGAAAGTTTAAACAGTCTTGCCAATTGAAGTATTTGAAGCAATCAGCAAATCACAAATAGGTAAATAACTTGCAGATGGAGTTGGAAGAGGTAAAGGATAAGGAAATAGCAAAATTGCAGAATTCAATGCGAGACATGCAAAGCAAACTGGGTGAAACAAATACACTGCCCATCAGGGAATACGAGGCTGCTCCTAAAGCATTTGAAGAAGACTCTTTGATTGTTGATAAGAAACCAATCCTAGTCGAGGATGAAGAAAGCGTTGAAGCTTTAACTGCAGAGTTGAAAAATTTTAAGGTATTAAAAGTCAGTTGATAGAGAGTTATCCCCACACCTTTTCAGCTTCACATTCGCTCACATAAATCCTAAAATGAGTATAAAAGATAGAGAAAAATAGGTGAAGGCATTCATCTTTTTTCCCAACTACATATAGTCGAATGTTGATGTTCTCATGCTTATACCTATTGATAGGTGTTATATCAAAAAGAAAAGCAACGTGCTGATGATTTCGAAAGGAAATGTGCTGAAGCTCAAGAATCAAGTAAAGAGAAGTGTCGGAAATTAGAAGAAACTGAAAGAAAAGTTCAACAACTTCAGGATTCAGTTAACAGGTAGCTTTACTCGAATAATTTGGTACCAGCTTTAGTCCTTTCATCTTGTAACAACATAGATCACCAACTTTTGAGTCAACAAACCTATAAACCATGATAATGCTCTTAAAAATATACTTTTTTTGGGTGGGGTTGAAGGATGTATCCTTTTTCTCTTTCTTTCTGAACCATTTTAAACTGAAACCAAACTAGAGAGTTATATTTCCGAGTGAAATTACCAGCTTTTATTTCTACCCATTTAATGTGAGGGACTTAGATTTCAGAAATTAATTGCAGAAATTAATCAGGACTCTTTTATCAAATTCTAACATCATGTTCTGCTTTTAATTGTACAAATTGCATATGAATTTTTTTCATGTGATTATAGGTAAATTGTTCAAAATGTGCCTGAAAGTGTCCTTAACTTTGTGTCCCTCTGAAGCAATGTGAAATCTGCCCTTCAGGAAGATATGTTTGTTTAAGATGAAGACAGACATTTTTGACTTTATTTGACAAAAGTAGGATGAAGCAGTATCAAAGTAAATACAAAATGAATCCAAAGTTTTCTTCTTGGGTGGAGGGTGGAAGGTTGGGGATGGGGAGGAGAGGGGAGAATTTACAGATATGTAGGGACTTTTGCCCATGTAAGAATTTTCTAAGTGCAAAAATATACAAAATATCAGAACCCCTAGAATTTGGACAGTAGAGTTCTTTTTGAAAATCTGCTTTGGATAGAAGTCTTAATTATCATTTACCAGTTCGATTCTAAATACATGATGCTATTTGAGTTCAATATTTGATTTTGATTCTAAATGACATGATACTACTATGTGAGCTCAATCATTTGTAGATTTCTGTAAGCAGTTCAGTAACTTCAGATTGCTTAACTTCGTTTGCTTTGGAACTGTACATCATGGCAAAATGTTCAGCGAAGAAAAATAATTGGCATATATTTATATTGGCTTATAATATACACATATAAGATAACATAAACAAATTAGTCTTAATATCATATTTTCTAGATATCTTTTACAAGGAGTGCTGCTTGGGATGCTATACTCACGGCGCATAACCTGAGGAAGAGGGGATGCATCATTATAACCAGTTTTGTATGTGCAAGAAGAATTGAGAAGACACCAATCATTTGCTCCTTCACTCCAACTATGCAACAGAACCTTGGAGTAAGGTGTATTCTTTGTCCAATATCTCTTGGGTACTCCCTAGAACTAATGCAGAAAATAGCATCTTGGAGGATGAAAGTGGGGAGAGACGGGAGGAAAATACGGAAGTTAGCAACCTATACATCTTTTGGTAAATATGAAGAGAACGGGAAAAGGGATGCTTGAAGGAGTCGAAAATCACATGGATGATCAAGAGCTCATTGTATCTATACTGTCGGTGTAAAGAAAGCATTCCATTAAGTGTAGACAATGGAATGGATTTTTCAAACACCTTCGAAATTCTTGTAACTTCGGCATCACCTTGGTGCTTATTAATGAAATGATTTATTTGATTCATCATCAAACAAAAAGAAAGAAAAAAGAATTACTGAACCACACAGCCTAGGCGATTATCTTTAAGCAACTGAATTGGTAATATAGAACTGATAGAATCATTGTGGACTACTGGTTAGAAATGATAATTTAAACATGATAAACTTCCTGTTTTGCAAGATCGGGCTAGGGTTATCTAAGGGTACATTGGCAATGTCAGTGAAGTTTCTAGAATTTGTCAAGTTCTCCCAGTAGGTGTTCTGGAAATTTTTAAAGTCCCAGATCCAGGTGATATCTTGGAAACACTTGAAATGGATGTTTGTTCACATGAAGAATTATTTTCTCCTGTCATTTTCCTGGCTACTGTTGCATTAGATTCATAAGATTTAGCGTTTGTGGTGAACTGCTATGTTAAGCGTCATGAGAAGCCTTATAGATGATTCATTTGCTATCACTCATATCTGTGGTGTTGTGAATCAAGATTGGCTGTAAAGGTGATGATGTAACAAAATATAGCAAGCGATGCAATTTGTTTTATTTATAATTCATACTTGCCTTTTTATCACCAGCACTTTTTTCATACTTAGGAGTTAGGAATAAGTGTATTTTGGAAGAGGAATTAACGAGTCTTGTATCTTCTTCTTTCCGCATAGATTTTCGACTTGTGTTATCATAGCTTTCTATAAATGCATACTTCTTTTGTGTCATTATTAAATGCAGCATTGTGAATCCTCTATAACCTTCTACATCCAAAACAGGGGTCTCCTTCGTATTGTCCCTTTTGTTTTCACTGAAATTTTGGATCATTGTATGTGATCATAGTATCACCAACACATTTGATTCCACCAGAACTCCAAATCTAAGCATTCTTTAACAAGAGTAAAATGTGACTGGTGACTCCTTGAGAATTTATGTGTTGAATCTTGCTTCAAGAATTGAAACAAAAGTTGTCATCTTCAGTAGTTTTGTCAATCATGTAACTCTGAAGATGTTAGAACTCACTGTAGTCGGGGATCCATATGTTGGTTATTGGCAACATATAATTTTGAAGATTGTTATTGGCAACAATCTTAACAAGGCAGAGTATGCTGATTCTTTATGGTGAAACTGAATCTAGAGTTCTACATGCATTCTATCATGTTGATGTTTTAGTTGCTGAGTTATATGAAGCTTTCAAGCAATTCATTGGTGCAAAGGCATCCATGGAATTTCATTTCAGAATTACCTTTGATATTGTTGATCTCTATCTTTGAATTTATTTGATAAGATTGCCTCAACTCATTGACAGCTTAAAGCTGGTCTTTTCTGTCCTCTTGCATCCTTTGAGTAAGAGACAACAAAAAAGGATATCCTAGTTACCCCCTCAGTTCATCTACTTTCTTAGTAATAAAGAGGACGATTCTCTTCAAATCATAGTTCAACCAGAATGGAGTAGCAACATATGACTATATCCATGGCATATTAAATTTCCTTTTGTTGTGTTCTTCTGTTTTTGTTTTTATATATGTTGTGTTTTTGTATGGTTGGTGATGTCTTAAAAAGTTGCATTTCCTAGTGAAAAAAGAAGCAAAACTGTTTATCTTGGGAAAGATGTTTCCTTTCTAAGCCTAAATAAAATACTTATACAGCTTGGTATCTATTAGATCTTTTTCTTGTGAAGTTCCAGTTTTCTCGAGTGATATCCTGTTCCTGCTTTTTGTTGAATTACTTTGAAAACCTTGTGAATGTTTCTTTTACGGAAGAAAGCAATTTTGAGTCCTTGGTGAAATGGGATATAATCACCTAAATCTTTTAATCAGCGACTTTTTAGGATTCATCTGGAAAAGAGACCGGAATGAAAACAAGGGTAGTAGACACATGGGACTAAAGATAGTAATGATAAGTAGGGTCATCATTAAACTTTCAACACCTTTTTACTATAAGTTGGAGTTACATCTTGTAGCTTCCTTTTAACATTAGAATCCCGTGTCATATGACTAATACTGGATATGATCTAGTGTGCCTCAGGATGATTTACAGTATATCAGACCAATTCTCAGAGCTCAAAATGATATTACATCCCTCCTCTGGCCAGAGTTCAGCTTCAGGTGTCATTTCTAGAGGCTATCCAAATGATGCTATATCTGCTTCAGCTGATGCTACGTGTACCAACTCTGAGTTTACATTTCCAGCTCCTGGTTCAACTCCAGCCCAATTTTCTTCCCCAGATTCTCGTGCTTTCCAGCTTATAGTTCAGGATCTGGCAGCAGCTGATATCTCAGGTCAGTATAGTGTCCCTTAGTGTGACTTGAGCAATTTTACTAGTTCTAAAGTACGGCAACATTTACTGAGATAAAAAAAGAGAGTAGCAGAACGTGCACCTGTGCTCCACGAGCAAAATGAGTATGCTAAATTCCACTCATTCTCATTGTGAAGAGTAAAATTCTTTCTCCATTCAGTAGATATTGATAGCTTAGTTGTAGCTACATGCTTGGTTTTCTTTTACTTTTTCTTAAACTGAACCTGCTATTGAAAACTGTATTATATATCCTTTCTTTCTCTTGGGTGGTTGCATTGTGCAGGTTCTGGAAACTGGGAAGTTGACCGAGACGGTATATTTGATGACTTCTTCTGATGGAACACGTTCTTCAATTTGTTATCTTTCTGTACACGCTACAGAGATGCTAGCCTTAGATGGATAGCCTATTTGGTTTTTAGCAGGCATCTCAACCAGATCTAAACAACTGCCTTTGTACAGCAACATTCAGGTACAGTTTCTCTCAAACAAAAATTTCATTCTGGTATTGTAGTTCTTCCATGAACTACTCTCTTATGTCCTGAATTTATATGTGATTTAGTGGATAATTTATATAAAATAGTCAAATGAATGTAGACTCGCAAGAGCTGTTTTGCAAGCCCGCTGCTCTCTCTGAGTTAGAGTCACTCCTTTTGCATGCAAAACTCTTAAATTCCCTTTTGTTGTATCGACTCAAATTTCATTTTTTCCCTCAGTTTACTCAAATCTTCACTGAAAAAAATACACTTCTATCCCTTCCCCGACAGTACCAGTGGCAGGCACTCCATAAAACAACTGTGTCTCTGGTTTTCATCTTTTATCTCTTAAACCTTCCATAAGATATGTTGTCTATATTCCTATCATTTTCTTCCTTCTCTAATTAGACCTTTCAATGGTGCTGTCAGGATCAAGTAGGGAAATAAAATTTTGGTCCATGGACTTGTTATCACATTGTATTCCTACCCACATAAGACTCTTTTCTTCTTTGTTTCAACCAGTAGTTTGGTAACTCTACATAAAATGTCAATGCACCAAAATCATGTTTATTATTTATACCCTTTGACTACAAAAGGGACATCTTGGAATAGTTGAAAATTGCCCGATTTAGTTATGAAAAGACCATTTGTCCTTTTTCAATAGGTTGATGAAAACCTGACCAACCTAGATTTGGAAAAGAAACAGCAGGCTCTGTCACTGATACAGAGAAATAAATGCTGTTTGGATGCTCCAGATCATTTATTCAGGTAATCCTGGGTAAAATCTTCTTTATATTTGACTTTAGAATCTTTATCTTGCTTATCTTATCCATTATGTGATGTTGTTAGAGGTCTGGAAGCAGAAATGGTAACATAGTAATTCAAAGGCTTACAGATTACGTTGTACTTCGAGTATTTTGCTTTACTTGTTCTATTGGTTGACTAAGAACTGGAATTTATAATAGGATCAGCATAGCACATCACTGAATTCTAGTTAAGTACGAGGTCGAGGGAAGACTGCAAAATCACTTGATGAGAAGGAGTATCAGGACTTGCTCATATACAGTATTGCACTGCACCTTGACTTCTTTGAGGGCTGATGTGATCATGTGTGCAGTATCTACAAGTGCCTTATGCAACGACGGTCATTTGAAGTTGAGAGGACCAGTATCTTTGATAGAACAATACAATGGATCCACAAGCTATTGAGGTAGGAACTAAAGCAATTAGAATTTTGTATGTTGCAAGAATTTATCAGACTTAATAAAAGCAGGTGGCTTTCCCTTGTAAAATGTAGTTATTCCTCAAGAAAGTGATGATAATAGCCTGTTGGCTATCTGCTACATTCACTCTATTGGTGCTGCTTGAACATACCCTACAGGAAGTCACATTGGCTACTCTATTCCATAGGACACAGGTAAAATTTGCCTAGTTTGAACATTGGTTGTTATCGTGTACCATACAACTCCCTTTGAGCTATCAGGGAACCCCTCAAGGAATTGATATTTCTCCCATTAATGGTGATTCAGCTAGCGTGTTGGATACCCTGGTGCCTGGTTGAAGGCAAATATCCAGCTCTTCTATTTGTTAGCAGCTAACATCATACGTAGAGAAGATTGATGGACTAATCTGCGATGATTCTGCATTCTAGGTCATCATATTTGCATTGTTCAATATAATTATACAAATGTAAAAGATGAGATAAGATGTGAAGTTGCCTGATGCATTTTGATGTATTTCAATGATTGATTTAGGCTTCGAGGTCATTTAGAGCAGGCATACGAAATGAGACTGCAAACACACTCGCCATTGCTGCTACTCAGGAATCTTGAGTGCTCACAGCAACATGTCAAGAGCCTTGCTATGTATCTGAACATGCTGAAATCCAATCATGCGAGAGCTTCATCTAAAAGTTTGTTATTCTTCCACATACTAATTTATTTTCTTTCCTTTTCCTTTTCCTTTTTCTTGCTTCATAATTTGATGCTGATTTGACATTGTCTCTTACACTTGTTCTTTAACTACATTATGAAAGTAACTAATATCATTATCTTTTCTATTAAACTCTTTTTATCTTCATATTTTCCTTGTTAGAAATTACTCTGTTGTTTACCTGATACCTCCTTTTCCCAACAAGAAGGGTATCTTTCACGCAGGTGGGAGGTAAGGTAACCAACATGCTAGTGACAGATTAACATCCTGAAAGGCGACCTTGCCCAATTTGCATCAATGTACCGACAATCTTCTTCTAGGAAAGAGTATGCATCTTAAGATCTCTCTTCACCTTGATCTCAACTCATATGAGTGCACACTTCAAAATTCCAGCTTAATCTCGTGGCTCTTTCTTTTCGGTAATTATGTTGGGTACGTAGATCCGGTGTTTTGTTTGACTGTCCATCACAGTGATTGAAAGTTTTTTATTTGATTCAATAAGAAATCCTTGTTTGTGAATCAAATTCTTTTTCAGGTTAATTGCTGACAAATTGCAAACCAGGGAGAGACCAGATACGCCAATAAGCATTTGTAAACCTAGGAATGCCTACTTAAGTAAGAACAATCTAAGCAAAATGTTGCTGTAGGATTGTCCAACACTCTGAGCACAATTTTATTGTAGAATCAAATCAAAAAGTTCAATAAAGTAAACAATCAATCAACTACATCTGTATCCAAAGTAAATTATATAAATCCTGTGTATATGTTTAGAGGATTCATCACAATTTAATTATTTTTGCATTGGCTATCAACCCCAAGGTGGATCCAAGATTTTGAAGTTTGTGTATTCCCACGCATGATTAAGAGAGCAACAACGCTTAAAAGATTCCTTTTCTGCGGCTGGACAAACAACACACTCTGTTAACAGGTTTTCTTATATATTTACAGAATTTTTTAATACAAATACAGATTCCGTGCAGAAGTTAATAAGGGATTCCCTAAATCTTCCCTTTAATAAACCTATATGGCGTTTGTACCAAATGATAGATGATTTGGTAGAGTGCAGCAGTTATGATCAGTCAGACTGACAACAACCTTAGTATAAGGTAAGGACTTTGTCAAAAGTTCAACCTTCAACAATATCTTAAAAAGGATTTAATTTTTTTGTCGTTGGTATAAAAAATTCTTACACCATCGATGTAATTTAACATGTTACATTGTGTTATTTATCAATTATGCAACAATTACTTTTTAAATAACCTTATTATGTGAATTGTCTGCGCAACTACTTCGAAAAATTTGATGACTTGCTTAGTGTAATTTCACAAGTGGAGTTTGGGGAGGATTAGATAATCGTAGACCTTACTCCTACTTTAGTAGGGTCCATAGGTTGTTTTTGATACATCATCGACTTTCGGCTGGAAACCTCTTTCAGAAAATGCCATTCGAAAACCAAGTTCATTTTGTTATCTTGTCTTTTCATTCTTTTCAACTACTTCAATTCTTTTTGTAAAGGGAAAAAATATAATACGGTACAATGTTAATAATCCACAAGCTTCAGACACAAATATACATTGAACCAAGACAAAGCATTTAAATTCAGATGAATAAAAACAAAGAGCTTGGACATAATTCAACTGATAGAATAACATATTCCTACTTATTTAAGTGTCTTTTATGTGATGAATTTTTCGAATCACAAACTACAAGGTTAATTATACAACAGATTAACTATACAGTGACATCTTTATTTAAAATCTACTAGCGTATATGATAATAATTAAGGTCATAATCATTAGCTAAGAATAGATAGCATGTTTTGTTTATAGTAAATATCTAAGATCACTTGCTAATTACGAATAATGATATAATTGTAAAGTGCTTATAAACAATTCTGGCCTGCAAGAGAGAGGATGGAATGAGGTGTCTAAGTTATGGCAGCCCTATTTATTTAATTGAAAGACTAAAACCATGCGGGTCCCATAGTTCTCTATGTGAAATAGGTAGTTCAAAGTAAGTTTTTGAGGATAATGCCACTATTAGAACACTATAATATTTCGTTCTCGATGGTAAATTGATTATTCAATATCCTTTTTCTTCTGCAGCGAAATAAAATAAATGTAGTGAAACTTGCGATGACTACTGAATAACCTCTTGTTACTTTTTCAATAATAATTTACTCAATAGTTTAGCTCTCTTTTTGTCCTTTATCAACATGTATAATGCATAGATGAATTCAAAATTTAAATTTTACTGATTTAATCATTAGTGTTGTTTTTCAGAAAGCAACCAGTACCAAGTTAAACAAGTATTCTGGAGAAAATTATTTCAATAGTTTAAAGGGTGTCTATAGTTGTTTGTCTTTCATCTATATATAAATAAAATAAGAAAAAGAAACGCTTATGAAGAGACAAAAAGAAAACTACAAAAGATTGTAACATTTGAATTTTGATCGAGTCGTTTTACACCTCCTGGTCACGGAGGAAGCTTCCTGTCTCTCATTATAACTTAAATTAATATTTACAAGATCCTATAATTTTTTACACTATACGATACATTTATTATTGTATCTGATAACTTGATAGGGTGAAAATTCTTTTATACCATCAAGTTATTACTCTCATTTTTCACCCTATCAAATTAGATGCAATGATAAATATATAGTACAAATTAGTAAGCTGTAAAATAGGTATACCAGTTGCAACAAGTTAAAATGCATCGATAGCAAAAACAATTGAAAAAAAATCAAATCATCAATGTGTGTATATATATAAGTTAAAAAAAATTACATTTCTTTACAATGATATTATATTATATATTACGTGTCTGTACTAAACGGCCGGCGTGGAATTACAAATTAGCAGTATGACTTGTCAAAATAACATTTAAGCCCTTAAATACATTATCTCATATATTTCCTATAACAACAAACAACAACAATATAGTCAGTTAATTTCACAAAAAAAAAGTCTAAATACCATAAAATATACGCAAACCTAGCTTTTATCTTTATCATTGCAAGGTAGAATGACTATTGTTTCCGACTTATATACCTCCCCATCTTCCATACAATTTCTTTCACACACAATATTTCAAAGTCAATATGTATGAGAGCAAGCAATATTGATGATCTATATATACAATTGAGCTTGATTTAACTAATGGAGTCTTCTAATCAAGATGATTACTTGTTAAACACATCGATCGATCCAGAAGTTGACCAGCAAGAACAAGAACAAGAATACTACATGGGAGGTGTTGGCAGATCTTATGAGTGTGTTTTTTGCAAAGGAGGATTCAACACAGCTCAAGCCTTAGGTGGTCATATGAATATTCATAGGAAAGACAAATTGACCACCAGGAACAAACCTAGTACTACTACTCACAATTTGCTCAGCTCCAATACTAATAAGCATGAGATCCACAACAACTTATCGTCAGGTACGTATTCAGAGTTGGATTCAAGATTTAAATAGTTTAGAAATATATGTATTCAAGGAAAGAAGTATTATTCACAATTTTCACCATATTAGGGTTTTTGTCTCTCTCCCACATACTCACACAAAAAAGTTATATAATCAGTACTGAAGCTAAAAAAATTTTAGAGTGTCTATTAAGATCTGATATACACATATGTATAAAATGTAATTTTTGATCTATAGACACATTTATGATTTTCCAATTGAAGGGTGTTCAATTGATATATACATTTTTAATATATGTGTATGTGTATTTATATAGAGAGGCAGATTGAGGTTTAACCCTAAAAGATCTTATTAGCAAACATACTAATATAGTTTTCAAATTAAAATCAAGTATATATTTGTTGAAATTTCCATAATTATTTAGCTTGTATATTTATGTTTTTAATTTGAAAATGAAAACATATATGTTGTACTGTATATCACGGTTTTTCTCACACATACACAGATTTCATATGTGTATATGTACTCAAGCAAATCGCGTGCAACCTTAAAATTAAAGCTCTTAGCACTTAACACTTTGTACTTTTTGAAATTATGATTCAGAATTAGGTATTTATTAAAATTCCCTTAATTTTTTGCTTGTATATTTATATTTTTGAAAATATTGATTTAATCGAACATGTTATCTATAAGTTGCATTCATATGTGATCGTCTAACTAAGTGAAAAATGATGAGTTCAATTGATGTACCTTGTGACACAGGTGGTAATCTTAGATGTTACAATGTGTCAGAGGCACAATCAACATCTACATCAACAAATGATCACCATATTTATTCGAATCAAAATAGAAATAGTAGGTATAGCTCTCATGATGATCATCACAATATTCAGTGCCTGAATTTATTTGGAGCTGATTGGGGCTTGCAATTTGGAAAGGGAATAGAGATTATGGAAAAAAAGGGTCAAGAAGATGATTTGGATTTGGAGCTTAGACTTGGTCATCATCCTTTGAAATAAAACAATAATAGTATCTATATATACATATTCCAAATTTTTTTGATAATATTTCGGGATCAAGAGGATTATATAATCGATTTCAACTTATTTGAGAATTTTGATGTTGTAGTAGTATCATTCTCTTTTGGTGGTTATGAATTATAATTTGGATTTTGTAATATGGGAATTTGGGAAGGAAATCTGAAGGTTCACATATAATCATGTGCTGGTAAGTAGTACTATATATAGTTCAAATTTTTATCCTTAACAATATAACCCTAATTTTCTTAGGGTTATAATTATTTCTGTATAGCTAGCAGTGATCACACACACATATACATATATCATACTTTTATGTTCTATCTTGCTCTTTCTTTTCTTTCTAGTGCAAATGCAAGTATATAAAACTTAGATAGTGACATGAACTGCATTACATATAATATTATGGAAGTAACGCCACCTCTAGTACAATAGTACTGGGACAATCTCAATGAAGACATTGATCTCTTAAAGCTGTTGTGAAAAAAAATATAACAATTATTATTGTAGTTAAACTCAATAAAAGAAAATTCATGTAAATTTATCTTAGACAAATATTATGTCGAATGAGTAGAAAAAATTGAATGTCATACAAGGTCAAGATTAATAGCTAGACACCTTTTAACTTGAGGGAATAAATAAACTATGAGACTACACCATTGAACTATATAATTAGTGAATTTGGAGCATGGCACTTTCTTTTTTCATATAGTAATTCCGAAGAGAATGAGTGAATATATAGTTAAGGTCTTCATGCGTATATACTCAGCTAAAATATTATACTTGAGTTAAAGTAATTAATCCCCCATGACAAGGTTAGGAACAAGGCAATTCGAGAGAAACTGGAGATGGCCTCGGTGGGCGAAAAGATGAGGGAAGCAAGACTGCATTGGTTCGGACATGTGCAGCGAAGGAGTATCGATGCGTCTGTTAGGAGGTGCGAGAGGTTAGTTGTGGGTGTTTCTCGGAGGGGCAGAGTTAGACCGAAGAAGTACTGGGGGGAGGTGATTAGACAAGACATGGCGGAACTCGACAACACTGAGAACATGACCTTAGATAGACAGAAATGGAGATCACGAATTAGAGTAGCAGGCTAAATTCTTCTTCTTCCTATTCTTCCCCTTCGTCTTCCTTTATTAGTAGTAGTTGCTTTATTTTAATACTCTTATTTCTTTCTCTTTCAGTATATAGTGTATATGTGTTAGTTTTAACATATTTACATACTATTATGTGTTGCTCATCGTTAGTCGCACCTGTTGTTCCTTCCCCTTCCCTCCCCTTCCCTTTCTCTCTTCCCTTACATTTCATTTTGTTATATCTAGTTCTCTCTATTTATGGTTTTTGAGCTGAGGGTCTAGGAAATAACCTCTCTACTTCTATGAGGTAGCGATAAGATCTGCGTACAATTTACCCTCCCCAAACCTCACTTATGCGATATTACTGGGTATGTTGTTGTTGTTATTCTAATCCCCCCATTTCGATTAGGTACTTTACAATCAATTCATATGCATAGAATATTGTGGCCTGAAGTGATAATAACAACTAAGAATGATTCAACAATTACTATATATACACATAACAAAAGTGATCTATCTGCACGTTATATAAGAAATGAATTAATAATTAAGTAAAGGAGAATCAACTCGCACCAGTGGTCTAGTGGTAGAATAGTACCCTGCCACGGTACAGACCCGGGTTCGATTCCCGGCTGGTGCATGTCAACTTTTTCATTTTTAGCTCCAAGCCCAATGGGCCAATGATTAATGGGCCTGGCTTAGATCGGTCCAACTCCAACCCATATAAAAAAAAATTATTTCTCAGGGTTGTTCATGATTTTGGTTAAAAAATTAAATCTTGCAATTTGAATCAAATCAATTAAACAGTTTAATATTTAATTTGGTTTGGTTTGATTTCATTTTTAAATTTTGAAAATTGATTCTAGTTGGTTTGATTTTACTAAAAAAATCGCAAAAATAACCAAATCGAACTGAATAATTACATATATAAATTTTATAACTATTTATATAGTATTTATACATAAAATATAAATATTTTATTATATTTTAATGAACTTAAATCTTTAACTTTACTATTTATATTTGAAAATTCTCTAGCTAGTATTTTGGCATATAATTTTCTTGTACTCATTCCCCTCGTGTAGTTATTTGATGGTTGAACTTGAGTTTTTTCTCCTATAAAAATTTGATATTTGGTATATAATGACCTTAGTATTGCTTAAATAAATCACTTTGTTCGTGTAATAATAACTCAAGTATTATTATTTAATTGAATTCACAGTAGCTTTCTGTGAATTATTCACGTACTAGGTGTTTGTATTTCTCGAGAGGTGTATACCCTCAATAAATTTATTAGTTTCAAATCGAAAACTAACCAAAAAAATAAACCAAACTGATCCAAATCAGCAATAATCAAATCGATGATTATTTTTTTAATTTGATTTAATTATAAAAATTAACTAAATTGATTTGATTATAATTCTAACTCATAATTGATCCAAACCGAATCATGTAAATATATAATCTCTACGATTAGTGATTATAAACGGATGAAATAGTAATACATTGGGAATACATTTTATACTGATTTGTTGAGCTGCTATATTGCATAAAACATCACAATTTATAGTAGTAGTTGATTAATAAATGTAATGCCCAAAAGACCCATGCTTTTTTTAATTAATGAGGAGACTATATATTATATTGTTTCACTTCTTCTCGAAGGAATGAGAGATTAAAAATAAGACGTTACTCACCCTCTAAAATTGTATAGAATAATTAAGAATACTACTTATATCATATGATTAAATAGAAATATTAAAAGTCAAATAAAGCTGTCGGTAAGTTTATTTCCACGTGTCATTGGCTATAAAAAGCGCAGCAGTACTCCCTTATTTCATTTTACTCTATTCTTATGTTAAAAAAAGTTCTTTTTATTTTATTTATATAACATAGCTTCATATCATCGAAAATATGACCTTATATGAGAAGACATGAAAGTGGTATATTAGGATAGAAGATTAGAAGACTTATAGGGGTAGGATAATATCTGACCTAGAGGTATAATGTATTAGCAGTCATGTCATTATATATTATGTGATTATTCTCAATTATTTATTTTATTATATTTTCATTATCTCTATATATTTTCATTTGTTGCTCATTCTAGTCATTTCACATCTAGTATTTTTTATTTTTAGAGATAATTTTTTGAAATGAAAGTTTTTTAAATATAATTTCTTTATCTCTATGAAGTAATAATAAGGTGCATGCATTCTCTTTTCTCCAAACTCTATTTGTAGAACTTTCACTGAATATATTATTATCATCGTTATTTACTTTTAGAAGAACAAAAAAAGTTACTAGTAAATCTCTTTTTTTCTATAATATCTTAGTATTGAATAACTATGTCAAAATCAATTCTCATATTTAGTGTTTCCAAATATTATTAAATGCGTCAGTGTAATATGAAATGACGAAAATAGTAATAATAAAATTCAAGAAAGTATATAATATTACACTAAAAGAAGCAGCAGTTCCGAGGTGCGGCGATCGGCGGGGAAAATAGTAAAAGAATGGAGATGGACAAATTATTTATAAATATAAAAAATAAAACGTAACCGTTCAATTATATATCATGGCAAATTATTTAGGACACCCCACCCCTCATTGATCTTCATCTTCCTGTGCTAGTACGAGAGTATTACAGTCAAATTTCTCTATATTAATGTTGATTGTTTGAATATTTTTTAATATTATTATGAAGAGCATATAATATAATAAGATATTGAATATTAGTTTTATATATATATATATATGATTATTATAGTAAAATATTAATATTATAAATCAAGAATATTTTTTTATGAGATTTGAATATATATTAACGAAGTTAATAAAAAAATAATAAAGAAAAATAATAATTATTTTTCATTAAAACTAAAGAAAATAATACTTAATGACTATTTTCGAGTTTGAAATCAATAAAAACAAACAATTTCATGATGGGAAACATTTTAAATAGGCTTACATTCTTGGAACTAATATACTATGAACTTAAAAAAGCAATAACATATGTATATAGTAAGTACAAAAATGGAACCATATAAAAATGGACATTGTTGACTATGGCATAAGCCATTAATAATTGTCCCCTTAAAACCCTACACATAGAGCTTCCATGTCCCCTCTTTCACACTATATATAACTCTTTTTCCACTTTACATTTCATTTCTCCATCATTTCCTAGTGTACTCGTGCACCCCATAATTTCAATTTTATTTTTCTAATATTTCAACCTTATATCTTCTATTATTAAGACTAACTATTATATTCTATCTAATTTTCACATTGTCCATGGCAAGTAGTGGAGGGACAGGTTCACCATGTGGTGCATGCAAATTTCTAAGAAGAAAATGTGCTGTTGATTGTATATTTGCACCTTATTTTAGCTCAGAAGAAGGGCCTCATAAATTTGCTGCAATTCATAAAGTTTTTGGAGCAAGTAATGTTTCTAAATTGTTATATAATATGCCTATACATGATCGTTGTGATGCTGTTGTTACTATTTCATATGAAGCTCAAGCTAGGATTAAAGATCCTGTCTATGGTTGTGTTGCCAACATATTTGCTTTACAACAACAGGTAATTTAACTTTAATCTTTCAAAATCAACTTAATTACAATTTTGTGAAACCCCAAGTTAGTCTTTCGGAAACAGCCTCCATCTCTATCTATCTCTATGAAGTTGTGGTAAGGTCTGGATACATTTAATTTTATCCTCCTCAAACCCCATTTATATGATTCTACTAGATATGTTATTATTGTTGTTTGTGAAAACCTAAGTCAATTCTATCATATACTTTTTTACGAATTTCACACACAACTATCAGTTGTTCCTCTTTTTACATGAATTATTACTATCTATATATTAAAACACAACTCAAGTACTATCAGTTGTTCTTCCTTTTTCCTACCTAAACTATCACTGTAAAAAAAAAAAGAGAGAGAGAAAATAATTGATAATTGAGGTGTGAAACACACAAAAAAAATTATAAGAGTTCAGATGTGTTGAGGCACGCGGTATAAAAGAATTTTTGACATTATTATAACATGTAAAAGATGCAACCTTAAAAGAAATGGAATGAGTAAGTAGCTTAATTAACTTTATTCCTTAAAGATAACTGTTGGTTAATATTGTATTAAAGTTGGAATTAGTAATCTAGAAAATGAGTCAGGTTAATTGCATGCTATAATAAGTTAAAATACACTAACATACGTTAAAAGTTGATCATACTGTAAAAGAATTTAACAACTAGTTGATATAGGAATAGTTTGTTTTTAGTTTTAGTTTTTTAGTTCATCTAGTTTGTTTTTAATTTTTTTAAGTTTATGTAGATCTTTTATCATCTTAGCTTGGAGTATAGTCTGCAATTTTTGTTTCCTAAGAAGTTAAAACCTTTGAAGCATGAAATGGTGCTGATATAAGTATGATTAATAAATGAGAATAGAGAAAAGTATTTAAAAACACCTTTAAACTTGGTACGAATAATCAGTTTTATTTTTGAACTATTGATTGTGTTAAAAATACCCTTCTATTTGGCTATCTGAACTTAAATACCCTAAATTCTTGCTAAGTTAAGAGGTGTATTTAACACTTGCGATAGTTCAAGAGTATTTGTTTAGTTAAGTTAGTCAAATTGAGGCGGTGTATAGTTTTCTTGTAAGAATAAGGTATTTTGACTAGTTTTAGTTATGGCTAGAAAGCTTATCAATGATTACACTCATGGCAATAATAACTATGTGCAACAGATTCAGTATAATCTCATAAATACAATTTGAACAGAATAGACATTATTCTCAATAAAAATAGTTATTTTTTTACCATCATTCATATCTTACTCCATGATACTAGTAAAAATAGACAAAAATGGTTGCATGGATAAACACAAAATGCTCCAATTATTATGAGTCTTTTTTATTAAATAAAAAAGTTGGGAAATTGATTTATTGTTTTGGATATATATATATATATTTGTCAGGTAGCATACTTACAGTCTCAACTGATGCAAGTGAAAGCCCAATTAGCTCAAAGCTTAATGAGTTCAAACAATTGCTATAATCCTCAATGGATGAATATGGCATCATCATCAAATGGAGAAATGACAAGTTCACCCTTTGCAGCTAATTATATTAATGTGAAGTCCAACTCATCACCACAAAGTAGCTCATTGGAATCTGTTGATCATTATAGTGACTGCCATGGGGTAATGAATATGCAAGACATACAAAGCCTAGATCAATTCTTGTATCAACCTTATAGTAGTAACTAATTAGAGTTAGAAACTTTCATAAACAAGATTGGGTGAGAACTCCAAGCACTGCTTTTTTAT
The DNA here is from genome assembly GCA_025642045.1 of Solanum sejunctum. Lineage (NCBI taxonomy): Eukaryota > Viridiplantae > Streptophyta > Magnoliopsida > Solanales > Solanaceae > Solanum > Solanum sejunctum. The sequence goes on along the minus strand of JAOTQJ010000096.1, from coordinate 23,885,741 downwards.
AGGACGTGGAAAAACTGAATCTTTCTTCTGCTTAATGGATAAAGTTATTATACTCGTAAGAAATAGTACATGTTTAATGATAGATACACGTAAATTAGTCTATATATAGACATTTAGGGGGGTTCACTTGCAAGGCAAAACAAAGGGAAAAAAGTCACTTGTTGATGTTACCAAAGCCTAAAATAGGTACTTTTCCACTTTGAAAAATTGACTAAAAAATTAATTAAAAAAAATACTGTCTAAGTTCTCCTGTACATATGGGATAGGGATCGCTCAAGGGAAAAAAATGAAAGTTTTCATATGGTATTTTTATCAGTCTGATTTATTTTGTATGTTTCATTTAATGAGAAAATGGGTGAAGATAATATCAATTATGGATTAATATGAGAAGAAAAAAGATACAAGTCGAATATATCGATGGTTCTTAAATTTAACAATAAGCTTTATTTACATTTTTGAATTATGATATGTTTGATTGAGTATCTCAACATAGAATGAAGCTCTTATAATTAAACATTTTCAAATCAATTAATTTTGAAAAAAATCTTTTAGGTATATTTTCAAGCATCTGAATGTAGATAAGCTAATACTTGTTGAAGAAAGACAAAAGTCTCATGTTAATGAGATGAGTGAACTCATTATAAGGTTTAGCCAATCATCTTCTCTTTGAGCTAACTTTTGAAATATAAATTAAGTCCAAGACCTAATTTTATAATACTTAATATTTACTATCATTTTTTATTATACATATCAGCCTAACTCGATTGGAATAGGCCTGAAATGATTATACATATCAGCCTAGCTCGATTGGAATAGGCATAAAATTTGACGACTGATTAAGGTTAATGCATATAATGATAGAAATAATATATTTCAAGTAATTAACCTATATACATAATGGATGTTCGAGAAGTAATCGACTTATATACATATAGGGGCTCAAGAACGCATGCAGAATAGTGTGATTTGGGAACAGTCTATGATGATTTTGAAGGCAAGCACACACGTTAAGGTGAAAGTTGTGATTAATTAAGTATATAATATTAAGTATTATTTACGGCTTTAATATCCCGTAATCATAAGCCCTTGTACTCAAATTGTCAGACAAAATGTCCCCTTGATCGCCTGCAACTTTTGTAAAATGATGAACAAAATTTAATTAGCTCTACCTTTAGGTCAAATCAATCTATAGTGGAACATCATTAAGGTTTTCCTTTTCCTACCAAACTAATTAGGTTTCTTAAACAAGTTTAGAGACCGATGATAGAGACGGATTTCTTTAAGAAAATAATGGACTATTGTATTCTCTTTCTTCATTTTTATTTGTGCACTTATTAAATAACCAAGTATTGATATGATTATTTACTGCATTATCCCTACTAATTAATACTTAATAATAAATCTTGAAAAATAATTAATTAATGTAAAGAGTAAAAAACATGAAAAATAGTGTAGTGACAATTTTAATAAACTTTACCCCTATTTAATAAAAGTAGTGATTATTTTCCTCTTAAATATTATACGTATATATTGACTTAATTTTAAGAGTACAGTTAAAATTAATTTAAATCTCAAAATAAGTTATTTTAAGATGAATTTTTTAAGCGAAAATGTAGAAAGGAGGTAGTGAAAAAACAATTATTCCTTGAAGCCATCTATCTCCCTTGTTGATTAGATTTTCAAGTTCTAGAAGCAAAGTGTTAATTAAACAATTTTTGGGAAGCCATTATAAGTTATTTAATAATTATATTATTCCATGAAGCCAAAGGTCTTTACCAAAAGTTGCAATAATGACCAAGAAACAAAAAAAGAAAATACAAAGGCACTTTCATGAAAAAGTGAATTAAAGCAGGGAGACAAATTTGTCCATTGCCTATTGGCAGATTACCTTATAGAAGAGAAAAAAGGCTACAACTTTATCATCTGGTTGGACTTGCACGCTTGCAGTACAATATATTTTGGCTATGCTTGTAATATAACACTTGCAATGAAAATCAAGATATATTTGACAGATACAGGAAGATTTCCTGGTATTATGGAATCACCAACTCCAGGGAAAAACAAATTATAAGCTGAAAATTATAATAACTCTCATCTTTGAGGACAATTTATTAATATTTTTACCTGTAAAACGACTAACAAGACCATTATTTATTTCTTCAATTTTAGAGGGTCAGTTTGCACGTGCCTCAACTATTCTCAAGGGACCAGCTAGTTACTTCCCACCAGCCGTGGAATAATGAGATCATTATTTTACACGAACTGAGTAAATATTTGAAATTTATTCATCGGAAAACAGCTTCATCGGTCGAACCAGGCAAACCTTTAAGAACATCCCTCAATGCATAATAATGGCTATCACACTTGTGGTCAGAAATTATGTTATTTGAGAGTCGTATTCTCTGAAAATGCTCCCCCGAGTGTCTCTTCCAAAGTGAGAAACATTCCGCACTGTTGCCTTCGCTTCTTGCATTTGCATTTCGCTTCAAAATATAGAGAGTTCCAGGCACAAACAGCTCTGCATCGCCTTCCTGTCTCACAAGAGATGATTTGTTGCCTTTGGAGTTGGAGGTAGTAGTAACTCGTGGAACCGTAGACTCTGTCAAGGTGATATCAACATCTGAGTAAGTTGAAAATATTTAAGTAACATGACTAGAATCACATGTCCCAAAGGCCCGAAAATTGTCAAATAGGAAACATTTGCTAGAGTAATTGAAATGTAGAATTAGTAAAAGCCATTCCAATGCTCATGAATATACCAGAATGATTAGTTTGGCCTCGTAATTTAGCATAATCAGCAAGTCTCCGAGCTACATCTTGCACAGAAGATACAACCTGCTTTGCATTTGTAAACAAGTCAACGACACCTCTCCAGTCTTCCTTCTGAAGAACACTCACCCTAGACAAGATAAAGAGGAAAACAAAAGGTTAGCGAACATGATCTCCCTAGAATCATCTATTCATTTTCATATTTTTTCCTTCCATATCGCTTCAGTTACATACATTAAAATGCTTATTTTGAATCTATGTGAGCTTTTGACCCCCAAAAGACCTACAGATGGTACAAGATGAAACTCAACAAAGCGGAAAAGGGAAAGATGGAACAGAACTTGTGATTTCAACACACAGCAAAGCTAGATCTAGAAATCTCCCTGCACTTACCCCAGAGCATTTTGTCAATTAATACGCACTTCCTTGAGCCTTTATTTTTCATTTTTACTCTTTGTAGCAAAAGCAATTCTCATTCTCTATCTAGCTTATAATAATATATAAGATTCAATTGACCTCCCTATGGTTTTATGAACTTCCAGTAGTGGCTCGTAACATCACATGGCTTTTGAAACCATGCAAGCTATATTTTACAAACTTACATAATTAACTATAATTTCAAATGACTAAAGCACTATTGCTCCTCCATTCAGCTTAGCCTCCTTTATACTGTCTTCCCAACCAAGATTCGCCAACTCATGTCCTATCGACTTAGGCTGCTAAAATTCACCACAGAAGCAATATTAGAATCAATGGACAATGGGATAATTGTGTGCCAACTTGAACTTCTAAAGGTAAGGATAATAATAATTCACGACCCCCACAAAGCACTTAAACAAAAAAGAAGTAAAGCTACTGCATTAGAGTGCTTTTACAATTCTGGACAAGGTTACACAGAACAAGAGAGTAAATTCTGGAGTTGTGAAGAAGACCGAGGTTATCAAAGATTTTCATCTTCATTAGAGTGCTTCATTTAGCTTACCTCATCAACTTACAAGCATCAAGATTGATCAACTTATTTCAACTTGTAAGATTGTATATTCCATGTGTTAGGAGATGTAAGCAGGAAAAGAGTTGTGAGGGGTGGGAAAAAGGAGAAACACCATTTTGCAGCCCTAAAAATTTTCACTCATATTATGTCCTTAATGAAAAAGTCATTCTGACCTTCATATATTGTAGCAATAACAAGAAATAGTTGATTATAGAATTTTTGAATTACAAATGCAGAAAGGAAAGAAAGAAGAAATAGCAGCAGGAATGAGAAACTGAAATACAACCTATTAATTGCATGATATGCAAGTACATTCATCTACAATCTAGGGCCACAGATATCAGGTTTAATGGAACAACAGCAGAATAATTGAGAACTTAGGACTATCCTTAACATCACATTTGCTTACCAGTTAGTTTGAAGAATTTCATTCCTAAGTCTCGTGAGCGAGGCACTACTTAACCTTGGAATTATATCATCCTGCATCACAAACATAGTGGAATACCAGCAGTCAGTCGAGATGCGCTTCAATAAGAACCTAGCTGGAAACATAGTCAAAGTTGATGAAAGCCAAAATCTGACAAAAATATTCTGCTGTTTGATTCATCGTTAAACTATCTTAAGAAGTAAAAAAAAAAGGGACAACTATGGATGGTAAGGATCGGTTACTGACCTGCATTACCACTGTTGTGACATATCCAGAGCAACTTTCAGCAAGTTCTCTAGAAACACATGGCGGCGTAGCATATCCAACTGCTGAAACAATATCCGGGCTAAAACCAAGTTCTTGGACCGACATATTACGAAGCATGATAGCCAGCAATGAAGCTGTTGCACCTCCAAGGGAATGACCAACAAGCCTTAACCTAAATCCCTGTGGATGAATTAGTCATGCTGAATGGGGATATAAAGAGGTTAACATACACATGAAAACTAGGTCTGAGATTTTTATTTTTTGTTTTCCATTCCTCCTCCTTGGTGAGTCAGTGTAATGAAAACAAAGTGCAAATGAAAAGATGTTCACCTTGTGTTTCTCAAGGCAGTTTCTTATGGTGCCGAGCTCGTGAAAAAGGAACCAACGAGCAGCCTCAGAAGTTCCAAAGTGAGTGGAGTAACCCTCGAGCGTGATTTCTTCATGACTTGAAGAAACAATGTCAGTTATAAGATCATATACTGTATGAGTTCCACGAATTCCAAGAATTACAAGCTTTTTCCGCTTGTCAATTCCTATATAATATCCAGGCCTCAACACACTGGAATTCTTTATGAATTTGACAACATTACTTTCCCGGAGCATGCAATTCCTTGCAAGTGCTGTAGTGCAATCTTTATAAGCACCCTTAGCCAGTTCAGTGTGGTAGATGAGATCTTGAACCTAATCAGAAAGGCTTATCTTATTAGAGTCACGAATAGCAATACAAAAAAGTTAAATTTTGAGAAGGCAGGCTCAGTCAGAATCCAAACTCTTAAGAAGGTTCTAGTATTTACTATCAAATCAGAGTATATCTGTTCACCCTTAACATCCTCAATGGGACTGGTGGACGCTTGCTGAAGATATATTAGATATAGGCCTATGGTAAGATCAGTGAGACTCCAATCCTGAAGTCCCAATTTACTACGTTGAATGCCGGCAAATATCTCTGCAAGAGATTTATTGGTAGGTGGAAGTTTGTCTCCATTTCCATTTCCTGCAAAGAATTAAATCAGCCTTCACAACTGGAGCTAGTTTTGGTAAGACGCAAAAGCATTGCCTTCCTAACTTGAGAACGAATTTGAATTGGAGTACAGATCAAACGAATTACTTCAAATCTATGCTGAACTTTTGAATCTTTTTTAGATTATCACTATGGTCCAAATTACCAATGTGTGATAATGATCTTTAAGAAGGGTCTGCATGTTTGGTTTTCAGAACTTAAAGCAAGATGTGATTTCATAATAATCAAGAATCCATGACAAGTTGATTGAATCCATGAATTTGAATCCATTTGTTTTAGACCAATAAATACAATTGCAACCAGAACGTTCAACGTGACAGATGCATTCTAAACATTCTATACGCAGTTGTGAAGAGGTCAAACAACAAGTAAAAATCACAGCAAAAATTGATTCATTATTCACAGCAACAAACAAGTTGATGATGTCCTAGTTCATTCTAAATGTCACAAATACGACATTAGTGGTTCGCCCTCTGCAACATGACATTGTTCTTGTAGGTCCAAACTCTCAAAGCTACTACAGGAATGGAGCATCATACAGAAACATTGATGCCTTGTAATACTGGAGGTTAAACTAACCTGTTGACAAAGCCCATCTGCAGAGTTGGACCGCAGGTTCAACAGCTTTAGAGAGCCAAGCAAGCTCTAATTTCCACTTATTATCATTAAAACCCTCATTGTCAAGATCATATTTACTGTGCCCTGGACTATGGCTTATGCTCTTTTCTTCGGGCTTATGACCATCTGTGTTTGAAACATTTGATTGACACCGGCTAAGAATGTTGTAGAGAAATCTCTGGTTGGAGACATGTTTCCTTAAGATACCAATACTGAAATCTGCCAGATAGAATTACAATTATCTTGAAAACGATTCGAAAGAATAGATATTCTAAATTAAAAGAACAAACAATAAAATATCAACAGATAATTTACCCAGCACATATAATTAGTTTTGGCTTGCCCAATTCTTATTTTGTGTTGTTGACAAGGGTACCCTAATTCTAGCATAAACAGCCCCTCTACTTTGATACAAGGTAAAATATACGTACATACTAGCCTCCCTTGTTTGGTAGCCACAGCGCAAAGGGTAAACCCCTCTCCTGCTCAGTAGCTCACAAAACACACAGAAAAGGTAAACCGCACTAGGCCAAGCCTTGTGCAACGAGCTCAACCCAAAAGGCTAAAAAACCCTACTGTCTTTCTTCCCTAATTCTCTTACCAGCTGGTTTATTTATCAATCAATCAATAAACTACGCCTTCAATCCCCGTAGCTGGTGTCAGATATGTGAACCTTACAAATCCATTCAGCTCTATTTGAGTGCATTGAGCCTTCGAAGTTAATAGAATTGAAAAACGGAAAAAAAATGTAACTTATTTCTTCTCATACTCAACCCCATAAATTGATATAGCTGCCATTAAATGTTAGGTTTAGGAGACGAGGAAATGCACAGAGCTAAACTTCAGAAAACCAAAGAAAAGAAACCATAAAGGGGGTAATTAGGCTGACCTATATTGTTGAGAAAACGCTTCACATATCGATTAGCCATCAATTTCGAAAAAAGAAGATTGTTTAGTATTCAAGAATGGAACTCTGCGATGTCATAGGCGGTGGAGTTTCGCCGCTGCATTGGGGTGCGGCAAATGGGGCAGATAGTCAAAATGGTAAGTTAGACTCTGTAGGAGTACCTTATCTCGAATATAATAAATATAATATTTTTTAAAATATAATAAAAAAATAATATTAATATAAATTATTTTTTGATTTTTATAAAATAAATAAGTATTATTAAATATCTATTTTTATATAATAGACAAATAAAGATCGACAGAGAGAATACTTGTACGCTCGTTGTTTAGATGTTATGATTTCATAGCGTATTATGGGATATTGTTTTATGTTATACATCATATCGTATTGTTTTAATATTTTAATAGATTATTTTTCTTTAATTTTCAAATAATATCACGTATTGATAATTTGAATGATAAATCCATAAGAAAAGTAAGATAAGGATAGAATTATTATGAAATAGTAGGATATAAGCAAAATAAAATATTTTTAATAATAAGTAAACATAATATGATTAGAAAATATATTAAGATATCGAAATCGTCACATTAAATTGATCATGAACTTTTCATCATTGTCTAACAGCGAACTTAAAAAATACAATAAAATTTAAATAACATTCAAAATAAATATTTTACTAAACTAATTATACAGTACAACCATCCAAACATGGTGCTAGTAGGGGCATTTATGGTCTTTAAAAGTCATATTTTTCACTTTGAAAGCTTTTAGTTTAGAAACACATTATGCAAGTATTACTAAAAAGTAGTAAGATTCAAATTACTAAATTTTTATTCAAAGGGATAGTGCAATGATAATGAGCTTATATTGTATACAAGTTTAAAAAATGTATTATCTTATAATTACGCTTTTATTAAGTTTGAAATAAGGGGTAAAAAACAAGGGCATAATAACTGCGCAAAAACCTAAGCCTTGACTAACTTTTTTTTGCAAGAGTGCAAATGCGCTACCTTACGTTTTCTCTAATATTAGTTTTACTAATTACACCAAGAGAAGTAACGTCAAACATTGGATTACACTTATAGAGCCAAATATATTACTGCAGCACTATACGTTGGGTTCTGTGATTGCTCTTCCACTAGACCCAACCAAATGCCACCTAAATGTAATTTTAATCTTGTCACCATATCATAGAAGTTGTAAATTACATTTGCTTGCTCTCTGGCATTTTCACAAATAGCAAGTCAACCTCGCACATGGGGCATGTGTTTGTTCATAAATTACAACTTTTCAGCTACCAATTAAAGGGTAAAAAAAGAACCACAAGAAGTAAACTCATTTTTGCATCTTACCAAGTTTATTGTCATGGCTGATTATGATTGGGCTAAAGAAGTAGAGGAATTTGAATCCACAAAGGCTGGTGTAAAAGGGCTTGTAGATTCTGGTATCACAAGTTACCAAGATTCTTCATTTACCCATCATTATCATCACTCTCTGCGAATGTTCATGTTCAGCTGAAAGCCCCTGTTGTAGATTTGCAGGGATTTGAAATTGACAGTGCTAGGAGACGGGAAATTGTTGAGGAGATTAAAGGGGCTGCTCAAAATTGGGCCTTTTTCCAGATTATCAATCATGGGGTTCCTGTTAGTATTTTGGATTCACTTTTTGAAAGCACTAAAAGTTTCCATGAACAGGCTAAGGAGGATAAAATAGACCTGTATACTTCTGATAGTAGGCATAAAGTTAGGGTTTTTACTTTTAATGGATCTTTCAGTGAAACCCATGTGGCTAATTGGAGAGATACATTAGCTTGTACTTTCCTTGATGGCACATTGGACCAGAAGCTATTCCTCTCATCTGCAGGTACAAATTTCGTCAAGTTCACTAGCATTAGAAACATTTTTACCCTAATTGGTAAAGTTATTGTCGTGGTCATGGGATCAAGTCATGGAAATAGCTTCGGTAGAAATGCAGAGTAAGATTCATTACAATAGATTCTTGTGGTTTTGCGCTTCTTGGAAACGAGCTTTAGTGCATTAGCATTAGAACGAATTTGACCCAAGCGGAATTGAATAGATAGATGATTTATATTCCATATCCTAGTTTCTATGATTTTTAGGAGTCTTATAGTCTTGTTAGAGGTAGAGATTTTACATGTCAATAGAAAATATCCAAGTACTTTTATTGTTGTTGTGTAATATTGGATTGAGATGAGCTTAAATGGAGCAAAACGATAAGTGAGGACTCATATAACCGATCTCAAACTTGCTTGGGAGCGAGATATAGTTTATGTCGGTCCTTAGGGTTTTGCAATTGTAAGTGTCTTTATGTCTTGACTTTGGACTCTGGACACCAAAATGGCCGAATGATATTGTCATACAAGACCTGATCATTTATCTTCGCCCTATAAGTCATTTAATTGATTATATAACTAGAACTGAATGATATATCCAAAGAAATCAACTAGAAGTGCATGTATCCATTATAGGTGAGCAATTGGAAGTGTCGTCTAATTACCATAACGAGTCTGACCCCTCTTTTAATTAGTAGACTAGGCTACGAATATTCATGACGATATGAATGCCAGGCTCTTTCTTTCGGTACTACATGGCTGTCATTTTTTATGTATAATGTAATTGCTTGCAGAAAGGAAATAATGGACTACATGCAAAATATGACCAAGGTCAGAAAAATCCTCTCGGAGTTACTTTCAGAAGCTTTAAGGCTAAGCAGTGACTACCTTGCACAGATAAGACTGTCTGAAAGGTGCATACTTGGCATGCCTTTACTATCCACCTTGCCCGGAGCCAAAACTGGCGTTGGGCACAATCAATCATTCGGATTCAACCTTTCTAACTATGGTTATTCAGGATTCTAGTGGTGGCCTCAGGTTCTTCATCAAAATCATTGGGTTGATGTGCCTCCTATACCTGGTGCTATAGTAGTAAACATTGGAGACCATATGCAGGTAAAATAAAATAAAATTTGCGAATACTGTCAAGTCTGCAACATCTTTCCATTTGCTGCAACTATTTTAGAGCTTAGTAACAAGATTTTGAAATGTATTTTGCAACTTATTACTAACGACAAGTTCAAGAGTGTGGAACATCGAGTATGGCTAGGGCTGTTGGATCAAGGGTGTCAGCAGCATGTTTCTTCTTCCCCAGTTCTGAATGTATGTTAAAACCATATGGACCGATCAAAGAGCTCTTATCAGAGAAGGATCCTCCATTATACAAGTCTGTCAAATATCGAATATAATGCCTATTACCAGAAGAATGTACGAGAACGTACTTCAGCCCTTCCTCATTTTAAGCTGTAAGTTAAGGTATCGTCTGGTTGGGAACAAGTTATTTTGGGATATAACTTTTGAAAACTAAAGCTTATATTATATGTTTATGCTTTATTGTGTATCAAAAGTTATACTTGGACATGCAATACTTCTCTAATTATTTATAAGCAAACTCAACAACAACTATGCATCAATCCCAAACAAACAATGGTGAATCAAGATCACAAGGGAAGTCTCTTGAAGACATGTCAGGAGAATGACGAAATCAAAGCAAATTAGGATTATATTTTTTTTTACTAGAGCACATTCTTTTTCTAATAGAATAATTCTCAAACGAGTCCGTAGGAAATGATCCCCACTTAGATCATCTAGCATTAGATATAGTTCTTGTTTTGTAAATTTTGTTTAATGTTTGTCTTCTTTTTGTGGCAGGTAGAAACAAACTTGTAGTGCATTTCCTTGTAACGGAATCTGATTCCTTTCACAGCTTAGAGAAACTCTAAAATAAAAATATGGCAGCAAAAATCCAAATATGCAAGCATCCAATCTTTTATTTCTCCTTATTTTAACACCAATAATTGAAACATGCTCCAACAAAAAAACTAATAAACTACTGACTGGTTCTTTTTTTTTTTCTAATATATCAAATATTTTGAAACAACTTCATTAATTTGGCAAAAAAACTAATATTAGAACCGAAAGAACTACTCCTATATCTTTAAATTTAGCTAGTATATAGGATCAATTTAGCTACTCCTATATCATCGAATTAGTTCAAGTTTGGACGAATTATTGATTTACTTAGTTATTAGCTCAACTCAGCTCATTAAAAATTTAGTTGGATTTAGTTGGTACATAGCTGAAATAGACTCATGAGATTTTGCCAAAATATTTTTAATCACATCTTTTTTATTGGATATGTTACTAAAAATTTCTAAAACATCAAACAAAGTAATTAATACTAGTAAAATGGCAATTTAGCTCATTTTAACATAAGTAGTTTTTGACCTGTCCACTTATCAAACTCAACTCATTTTGACCCATTCAAATTCAGTTCAACCCGTCTATTTGACACTTCTAGGATAAACCACAAGACCAAAAGAAGGGTTGCTCGAACGCTAAGCACTCTTCTCCTCCAATCCATAGATTATGGGTTAGAATCGATCACCAACAGAGTAAAAAGATGGATGCTCCTTTTTAAGGGCCAAAATTTATAAAATAATTAGAAAGTATGGATCAAGTTGGTTTATGAGTATATTCAACTAATAAATATGACAACATCTCTTTCAATCTAATATCATAGCCATAATTTTATTTTGTAGACAGAAAACTTTTCCTATTAATAATATTATAACCTATGATGAATTATTAGAAACAGTATTATACAACATTTCATATGGAGAATAATTTTGTGTCAAGCTGGTGCAAAAATGTTAAAACTTTGCCTGAAAGTTACATATTACCATCAGATCAAAGACCTGGAGAACTTAATGTTCCTTTAAAAGGTAGCAGTCCAATTATAGATTTAAGTACTCATGAAGATGAAGGACATGGCAAAGCTACAATACTTGAGCAAATAATTAAGGCCAGTCAGGAATTTGGGTATTTTCAGGTTTTATAATTTTCTCTCTTCTCCGTTTATTATGTTTGTATACACTGATAATTTTAAAAGGTCAGCTATATAACTGATTAAATCGTGTTTAATTAAAGTCGTGAAATTTTGGATATTGTAATCCCAACTTCTTTGCATTGTCCTCTGGAGTTTTACTTCTATACACTAGCACAATACTATATCAAGTTTACATGTAACAATAACCTAAAGAATAAGACAAATTATCTGTAATAACTGATGAAATTACAACTAATTTAAGTTGGTGAGAATTTACTGATACATATTTATTGCTTTTGTGAAAAACAGGTGATCAACCATGGGATTTCAGAAACATTATTGAAGGAAACATTAAGTGTGTTGAAAGAATTTTTCAACATGCCAGCTAAAGAGAAAGCAAAATACTATTCAGTTGATCCAAATAGCAAATGCAGATTCTACACAAGCACTGCTAATTATTCCAATGAAGATAAACATTATTGGAGGGATGCTTTATCACATCATTGTCATCCTCTACAAGATTATTTGCCTTTTTGGCCAGAAAAACCTAGTCGTTATCGGTAATTTCTTTCATTCTTTTTTTCTGTGTATGTGTGTGTGTTTGCGTGACAAGAACGATAGGTCCTATCTATCCTACCACAATCATCACATACATTCGTGATACAGGAGAGAACTAGCTTATCATAAGCATATTAATAGCCAAACTGCATACATAATTGATGGGTTGCACTAGACCACTGCAGTAAGGAATTAGGTCCCTTTGTTCAGAATAGAATAGAGAAAGACACAAAATAAATAACATTGAAATGAACAAAGAAATAAACTAAAAAACAGCAAGATAAAATGATAACATTCTTGAGCTCCATTGGTTGTCCTTCTTTGTATTGCTTGAGAGTAATTTTTTTCTTTTTGTGCCCTTTTCTGTTGTGAAAGAGATGATATACTAAGGGTATTTTTTTCGAAATGTTGATAAAACCTAATATATAATGATCACCTTTTTCTTGCCGCACTACCAAAACCCAAGCACCAATAGAAGTAATTGTTGACATTGTACTTTTATAGTTGTCACTTTCAGTTACACATCAATAGTTCAAGCATGAGACCAAGTCCTACCCCAGAGTTTCTCAAATCATCAAAACTACACTTTAACAATAACATAGGGTAATTTTGAATCAATTTCACCTATTTTTCCCCTTTTTTTTATAGTCTAATTTTATGTGACAGTTGTAGGGTATGTTAAATTAGATGTTAATTTTTCCATTATATTTAATAATATGTTTCCTAAATACAAATTTCAGAGAAGTTATTAGTGAGTATTCAACTGAATCAAAGAAGCTAATCACAAAGATTTCAGATATGATTGGTGAAGGATTAGGACTTGAAAAGGGGTATTTTGGAGGTGAACTAAGCAAAGTTCAAATGCTATTAGTGAACTATTATCCTGCATGTCCTGAGCCAAATTTGGCACTTGGAATGCATAGCCATTGTGACCCAAACTTGTTCACAATTTTGCTTCAAGACAATGTTTATGGCTTACAAATCTTCAAGGATGGAAAATGGATTGGTGTTGAACCTATTCCTAATGCATTTGTGGTCATCATTGGTTGTCAATTGCAGGTACTTCACTATTACTTGAAAAAATGTTCACGTTATTTACAATTTTTTTTCAGATATTCACGCAATTAAATCAATTATAGTAAGTTATTTCTCTATTGTTCATAATATCATATTGAATTCGCTAAGAAACATCACCTCGTGAAAAATGTTTATATCTTGGAAAGCTCATGTATATATTTGAATCGGCAACAAATATATTTGAATCTAACTATTAATGAATGACACATTTGACCATTTCATAAAGTTCAGTAACATATTTGGATCTTTTTTCATAAATCTATATACATTATATGGAAATTTTCAATTAATAGAATATAAGTATAGAATTCTATCGTTTTATTAGTTGAAAATCAAATATATTTAATAAAATTATCAATTAGAATTTGCTAAAAGCTCAAAAATCAATGCGAAATTATTCTTGCTGTTTAGAAGTTAATTCCCCTTCATTTTTTGCTGCGGATTTAACTTAGGGTTAATTACAATAGATAGTCATTCGATCAAAGTAATTATTAAGAAATTAATGTTTGCCATATAATCAGTGTATCTTTCATGTAAAGTCAAGTTATACTTAGTTTTTGAGATGATCATTTGTAGCATAGTCAATGTATATCATGTTATATTCAGTTTTTGACTGTATCATAATATATATTCAATGTATAGGTTATGTATAAGTAATTCAATTGTATAGATAGTATATACTTTCTATGACTTGTGACAAGATATATTATAAAAATATTTTGTATTTATTTTAAACTAATTAATTTGTTGTATATATTTGATATTAGTCCTTTAACTTGTATATATTGAAAGTATGAAATTTGTTTTCTGTGGTACTAGTAGCTTTTAAACTTATTGTAATAATTATTTTTCAGATTATCAGTAACAATATGCTAAAAAGTGTGATTCATCGAGCAGTAACAAATTCAAAAGAAGCTCGAATTAGTGCGGGTAGTTTTGTAATTCCCTCTTCAGATTGTCACATTGAGCCTGCAAATGATTTGGTTAAAAAAACAACAAATATTCCGTTATACAAGGCCTACCAGTACAAGGAATTCATGCACACCTATGCATCAAAAAATGGCAATTTTGAAGATGTACTTCAGTTTTACCAGCTCTAATTAAGTACTATATATTGTGTGTAATAAAAAATATTTCTATACAATATTATGCATTAAAAATTATATTTGGACATGCAATAGTTCTTTTCCCATATATATTGAGTTTAGGGGTAGGGTCGAGGGGTTACAATAATCATTGGACTCACCACCAACATTAGTTCGTTGTCCCATACGAGCTCCACAACATTATTTTTTTTTTAGCCTAAAATCAACTACATTTGTCGTGCCAATTGAGAATTTTGGGTACATTAAGAATGTAAGGAGAAAATGAAGCAAATTAGGATGGTATATTATGTATTCTAGCTACTTCTAATAAGTCATGAATAATAACTTAAAATAATTTTCAACGACACAGCTTTTAAGAAGTGAGTCCGTTTAGATCATCTAGCATGTAATATAGTTCTTTAAGGTGCTTTAGTTTAATGTTTTTTCTTCGTTTTTTACTTAGCTTTAATCTTATATTCCTCTTGCTCCCTCCGTCTAACAATAGTTGTTCAGTATCAATTTGGGATAGAAATTAAAAAATAGTACTAACTGATAGAGTAATTTTACCAAATCATTATTTAAACATAATAAATACAATTTCTTGAAAAAATATAATGGCAAATAAGTATAACTAAAGATAAAAGCAAAGTTAGAAACTAATGTAAAATTATTTTTTAATTTTATAAAATAGATAAATATTATTAAAAATTTATTTTTAATATACTGAATAAGTAAAGATTGACGGAGAGAGTAAAAGTAAGAGCATGGATATATAAAATCTTTTAATTACTCACAAAGAACTTGAAAATCATGAAAGGTTCATTAAAGAATAAAGCTTTTAAAGTGTATGATAATGAATATAAGAGAAAAAGGCCATTTTTTTATTTTTATAATTTAACTACTTTTGCAAGAATAGTAAAAATAATCATTTAAAGATTTATTACTTAGTCTTTTTATATTGAGTACTTCTTTGTGAGCTCATTTTTTATCTTTATGAACTCTTCTTGGATTCTCTTCTTTGGTGATTTAATCTAGTAGTTTAATTGGATTGACAAAATAAATAATTTGAAATGTACATGGTAGCTTTATATCCATTAAATATGCCTCTAATCATTCTAGAACGAAGAAATAAATAAATGTCATATTTTAATATTATTTATATTAGGAGTGGAAAAGACTTTGGTCTTGACCTATTATACTCATATTTTTTTCGTTTAGTGTTTAATATTCACATTCGAAGTCAATAAAAGTGGAATTAGTGTCAAGAAGTCTCACGAAATAAAACATATCTAAAAAAAACAATTTCGAACTCGAGACCTTTTATTAATTCCTAAACATCAATTTCACATTTTTTTTCAGTTTGTTTTGGACTATTATTTTATGAACAATTTCCATCTACTTCAATAATGGTCCTCAAAATTCTTTTTTAGGCATTCTTTATTTCAATTCTTTTTTGGACTCTTGTGTTATATTATGGGTACTAATATAGTGTCAAATGATAACCACGAGTGAAATGAACCTGATCAATTTTTCAAAATTAATGTTGTTAGTCTATGTTCAGACAAACATACAAAATTTTGCGTTGAAATCTCACAATCACCAAAAAATTAAAACCCGCATGTTTAATTTTATTTTATTTTTTAAAAAAGGATCTTAGAATATTGAGTTTTATGATTAATACCGGCTTTTCAAAATATTGATATTGTCAAATGATCAAGAATCTTGAAGTAGCGATAAGGTCTGCGTATAATCTTTCCTCCCCAGATCTCACTTGTGAGATATCATTAAGTATGTTATTGTTGTAATTGTTGTTGATCAAGAATCTTGAAATTATTATATAAAGAATTTATATAATTTTACACGTTTTATGAATAAATACCTTATATAAGTGGCAATTAAGTAGGCTAGATGTTTTATTATTGGTGAGAACTCATTTTCACGAACTTTTTAAGAAAAATAATAAATTATGCCATGCAAATGCATGACATATTGAAACTGAAAAAAATATATCGTGAACAATAAAAATAAAATAAATTATTTTTGTGAATGTATACACTAATATAGTGTTGCAAAATTGTCAAGCGACAAAAACTTTGTGAACAGTTTAAGTTACTTTTTAACTTGATGGGACAAACGGCGTGATAAAGATAATATATATGGCTTTAGTTGTTGTAAAGGTGATTAAAAGCAGAAATGATAATTATTGAGTTTGCTTCGTCATGATATTATATTTTGTTTATTTATAACAGCACAGTTCACGTGAGATTTTTGTTTAATTTAAATTATAAGTGAATATTTAAAAAAGAAAAATATTAAAAATATTATAAAATTTATCATGAATTATTAGTTTCATATTTAAATTATTAATTGGTTTAAAAATATCTCTCAACTTGGCGAATCAAGTTTAAATACACCCTCGAACTTAGCACAAATTATTAGTTTTGTCTCTAAACTATTGATAGGCAACCAAACTAATAATTCGTGTCAAGTTTGAGGGAGTATTTAAGCTTATTTCGTCAAGTTGAGGAGTGTTTTTACGCCTATCAATAGTTTAGAGATAAAACTAATAATTCATGCCAAGTTCGAAAGTATATTTAAGTCTAGTCGCCAAGTTAAGGAATAGTTTTAAGTCTATCAATAATTTTGAGATAAAATTAATAATTCATCATAAATTTAAAAATATTTTAATACTTCTCTCGTGAAAGAAAAAGAAATTGGATTCTTATCCATGTGTTTCATGTGAAATATGGACGTTTGGTTATGAAAGTTTTTTAACTTCAAAAACATGTTTGTGATGACATTTTGATATTCATTAATTTGATGTTGAATTTCAATTTTTTCAAAAAAAAAATTAAAAATTAAAAAGTATTTTAATTATTTTCATCTTAAATTACTCATAAAAACTAAAAAGAATAATTCGATAAGAAATAGAATATAATAATAATTATAAAGAAAGCAGAATTATTTTGTTCTCCTTTGAATATAAAAATCATGGATTCAATTAATCAAACATGTGCTATGGCCTCAACGTCAAAGGAGTACTCAATTATTGGGACACGATGTGGATTAAAGTTGAAAGGATAAATTCACAGTATAGTAATATATTTATTGTTGAATAGAATTATTATAAATATTATTAGAGCTAGACTCTTTTTCAATACAATGATGAAAAAAAAAAAGTTTAAATTCAACTATTGAGACAAATAATTGAGCTTTTGGGGAATTTCACATTAAAATAAAAGAATAAATTTTGAATGCAATTCTTGAGATAAATAAATTAATCAAAACAGACAATACATTTATAATTGGACCAGGGCGTTGCATTAACTTTGTGCAAAGCACAATTACTCACTTCATCTATGTTTACTTGTTCATTATATTATTTTAAAAGATTTTAATATTTATCTAATTTATAAAATTAATTAAAAAAAAATTATTATTTTATATTTATTTTATCTTTTTTATTAAATATTATTTATTTTTTAATATATAGATGAATTCTTAAAAAGTATACCAAATTAAATATAAATAAATAAAAATAAACAGACTAAGTAATATTAGTTCTATTTTTGACATCTTAAATTTTCAAAAGGAAACTTAAATTAAGGGGAGTGAAATATATAAACAGGACAAAATTAAACTATAGTAATTGTCATTTGTTTCAACGTGAAAGCGTTCTGATTCTCTAAAATATTAATACATTTTATTTGTTATTAAATAGTATGTACTTAATTTTAAAAATGATAAAATCATTTATGTATTGAGTGGCAGAGCTACACAGTGATTAGAGGGTTATATGATAAAAATTATAGATATATATACACTATTTTTTCCGCACGTGTCTTGAACGTTTATATCCAATTAAGTTGTATATAATTTTATAAAATAATATAAATATTATTACATATGATAGCTTATTTAATAAGGTCAAGATAATTAGTCGTTAGATATTATTTGAACTTACAAAGGTATTGAATAATCCAAATTAAAATAGATAGATATGATTCAACTCCTTTCATAATCAACGTTGTCTATATTACAATTACCGCACTCATCTATCATCTATAACATACTTTCTCTTTGATATTTTTAGCATAAAGAATAATATGACTTCTTTATAATTAAAGTATCATATATATCAAATTTCTTTCGATTAATTCATATATTTATTTTTTAAAATTTTAAATTCTCTTATAGAATTCTCAATTCATCATCACTGAATCGGAAGATATTACATTGAAAGTCAGCCAATTAGTTGTGCTTGTCCAATTAGCTTCCTTTCTGCGGGGACCATATTGTAATTAATCACATGAAACACGACCTAGAAAAATATTACTCATATTGAAGTAGACACGAAATTTAAAAAATAAAATAATTTAAGAAATAGTATAAGTTAGATGCTTAAAATTTTTACAAATCACTTTCATCGAGAAAAAATTTTCGATTCATTTTGCACATTTTATATTCAATTTTATAAAAATAAATAGATAAAATTTAAACTATAGTATAAAATTTTTATTTTTTGGGGGGACTGTCTCGAGTCTCGACAAAACAGTGACCACCACAAGTCATAGCAGAGACTCTGCCATTCACTTTAACTTATTCAATATTCTAAAAATAATTTTTATTTTTATTTATCATGTTTAACATATTAAAAAGGTACTGATTATCACAGTATTTTTTTTATTTATTCTCACCTTCTCCAAATTATTTTCTAAAATATAAGATTACAGATTTATTGATATAACATTATTATTTTTTAAAAGACGTACGAAGTTTAAAATAAATAAATAAAAATTAAACAAATAGAGTGTCAAATGTAATTAATAGCATATACACCTAGAAGAAGAATATAGTAACTCTTATTCTAAAAATATCATTCAAATTCAGTGTTTTCGACAATAAATATAAATGTGAAAAGTCACTAAAATCATAATAAAAATTTGACCTGCACCTCCAATTTAAGAAATATAATAACTTTGACACTAATACTCTTAAGAGTCGAAAACATATATATAATCAATTAATCATATACATTTTTATAATAGTTATTATCTATATGTAACAATATTTAATTTTTATTTTGACAATAACTTTTTTATATTATATGCTAAATATTTTTTATAATAATATTTTCTATTATAATAATTATAAAGAGGTCTAACAATATAAATAGTCTATACAGGGTCCGTATAAATTCTCAAAAAATAATGTCACAAATTCATGCAAAATATGAATGTGTTTGCAGATTCGTTTTCACACTTTTGTGTTGTCCTTTTTGCAATATTATTTTATTCTAATTATCTGCGTCCACAAATAAAAGAAGAAAAATTAAAACATGTGGTTTGGACCTAAATGGTACAATATGTCAACTTATTGTCCATTCATTGTCTCTTTTCTTTTTTTTTTCTTTGTAAAATTGTGATGTGTCAATTATTTTTCATTACATAAAAAGAATAATAGTGGTAAGATTAATTTTCACACCTTTTAGACTAGTTTTCGAGATGACCTTTCCAATTTGGACTATTATTATCATCGAAGAATTAAATTTAAAAAATTGAATCAAACTTAAAATGGACTAGTTAAAATAATTTATTTTAATATTTAATATATACTATTAAAAAAT
>JAOTQJ010000096.1:23846389-23865388 GCA_025642045.1 Solanum sejunctum | reverse complement strand
TTTTATTATTATCCTTTATGAAATTATAAATATATAGTATAATTTATTTCTTAAAAAATATAAAATTTTAATAAATGGAAAGACAAATATAAAAATTTAACTATTTTAAACTTTGAACAATTCAACTATTTTAAACATAAAAAAAATCTTAAAAATTTAATTAATTTGAAACGAATAAGCACTAAATAAGATATATCTGTCACTATTTTGATGATCTTCTATCCACGTGTAGGGCCAGAAAATTTTGCACACGTTGGATTTGCTTGTGACTGTACTTTTCGTATATTTTAGTTTATTCATATAATTCTAACGTTTTAAGAGAATATCCTAAGTATGATCGATACTTGAAAATTATTGTTGATTTCTAAATAAATTATTTGGCTCAATTTACTCATTCAACAGAAGAATCAAATGGATAAGGAGAACAATAACCTAGGTTAGCCAAATTAATAACTCAATAAAAAATATTTTTTTAATGGAAAAGGGTTAAATATACAATCAAACTTTAATAAAAGATTTATTTATATCATCCATTAAAAGTTTTGCTCAAATATATCATTGCTAGGCTCATCCATATCATTATTTTGTAACAGTGATTTACACATGACATGTTTTAATTCAGCCACAACTTTTTTTTAAAAAAAATCCAAATAAAATTAAGAAAAAAATTCACAAAGTTAAGATTTTTTTTAAAAGAATTTATTTAGAATTTACTTACAAAAAATTCTAAATAAAAAAAGTCACAAAATTAAGAACTTATTTAAAACAATTTTTAAATAAAATTAAGAAAAAAATCCACAAAATTAAGAATTTTTTTTCTTAATTTTATTTAGAATTTATTTTTTTTTAATGATGTGACCAAATTAAAATATGTTATGTGCAAACCACCTTTTACACATTGCATGATTTAATTCGGCCACCTCTTTAAATAAAATAATTCAAATCAACTCAAATCAGTATATTATAGATTTTGAAACAATTCTATGAATAGAAACATCAATTATACTCTATCGTTGTCTATGAAGCCTCTATCACTAATCATCTATTAAGAACGTGTCAACACCAAATCCATGGCCACCTATGAGAACTACATAAAAGCGATAATAAGATTCCTCTAGAAATAAGGTCTCACTACTAAATCTTCCGATCAAACTTAAAAATATCAATTTTTGAATCTTAACTTAGAGATATATAAACTATACTATAAACATTTTTTAATGTAGTGTCTTAAACATGTTATGAACGGAATTAAAAAAAATATTTTTTTTAAAAAAAGAAGATCCTTTTCCCATATCTCAAAAAAAAAAAAACGAAGAAAAGAAATATTCTTTTATTAAATTAATTTCTCAAAAGACAAAAGAGTTTTGAACATCAAAATCCGAAGATATTTGACTAAAATTTATAAGCTGATGAAATGAATTTATAAATATTTTTTTAAAATTTATTTATGCATTATATAAACATGCAAAATATTGGCAAGTTAAAACCAATTAAAAGTTATATCACCTTAATATTTTTTATGAAACATATAACACAAAATATCACAACTCTAATTTTTTTTTGTTCAAATATTTTTTATAAAATTATTTTCACACTTAAAAAAAAAACTTACAAGCACATAATACTCATCAGCTATGTATAATTAGTCCTCTTTCTCCTCTCCATCACACACAAAAAACAAAAAACACAAATAAAGAATATTATTATTATTATACAAAAACGTAGATTTAGTAATTTATATTTGATTGACATCAATTTCTGATGGTACACGTACAAATTACAATTAATCCTTTGTCTCATTTATTTTGTTGTCTTGTTCAACTTTCATTATCTAACGAACATTTCAAAATTAAGCAAAAATTGTCGCTCGTAAAATTTTGCCGGACTTAAAGTAGAATCATACTGCACCAGTTTAGTTAATTTTTTAATTTTAATTAAGATCGCTATAATTATTTGAAGATTATTTTATCGTATCCCTATAAAAATAAATATCAATGTTATAATGTTTAAAACTTTTTTTATTTATCCCTTTTCATTCATTGAAGTTTTATGTTCTTTAGAAAATAAATTACACTACATATTTATGACTTCACAGAGAATAATAGCAAAAAGTATAATTTAAATTTTGTCGTTGAATATTTCTTTTAATATGTATGCGTTGCCTGCAAATTCAAATAAAATAGAACGAAGGGAGTATTAAATAATCATCTCAAGTACTAGCTATTAAAAATCTAATATATTCGCAAAAGGACTTTAAATATGACAAGATTAAATATATCATAAGAAAGTCTAAATTACTTTTAATTTTAAAATAATATTTATGATTTTATATAGGATAATAGTAGAAAATATAGTTTAATTTTATCATTGAATATTTTATTTAATATGTATAAATTAACTATAAATTCAAATAAAATAGAACAAAAAGAGTATTAAATAATTATCTCAAATACTAGTTATTAAAATCTTAGATATTCGTAAAAGGACTTTAAATATGACAAGATTAAAAGTATCATAAGAAAGTCTGAATTATTTTTTATTTTATAATGCATTATTAACCCTTTTTGAGTCACGAAAAATAAAAAAAATCTATTAAGAAAATTATAACAAATATTTCCTCTATTCAAATTTAGTTGTCAAATTTTGACTTTCACATTTATTAAAAAAATAATTATTAATATAATAAGTCGAACATATTTTCCTCATTATATCTTTCAAAGACATTAATTCAATAATAATAAATTAAGAATATAATAAGAACAAAAATTTATTCTATCTTAATTTATTAAAAATAATAAATTAAATAAAAATCAAATCAAATTTATTTTTGAAAGTAGTAAATAAGATTTATTGAAATTCCAAATATAGTAAACGAATATACTTGGATATCCTAAAAAATGTATCAGAACTCGTGCAGTAAATCGATGGAGGAGTACTACACGAATGTAGAGTTGCCATTTGTGCGGAAGATATTAAATTAAGTACATTATTTTTTTTCTATCTCGAATTATTTATCTTTTTTATCATTTCAAATTATATAATAATAAAAATTTAAAAGATAAAATTAATTATTTTTCTCATTTAAACAGTGGATATTATTCTTGAATATTATAAGCATCTCAAATATTAAAAAGATGACATATAAATATAATTAAAAAAATTATATATTAAAACAAAACAAAAATAATATACTCAGTGAAATTTCACAAGTTAAATTTGGGACGGATGAGATATACACAAATCTTATCACTATCTCACAGAGACAGAGATAACTATTTTCAGAAAATCTTTATCGCAAATATATTATTTCCAAAATCATATTATGAGTTAAAATATAAATAAAAATAAAGTAATTAAAAAATAATTTAAATTTGAATTATGTTTTTCTTTTATAAGAAGTGTGTAAAATGGAAATGCGAGAAATAATTTGAGATGAAAAAAGGAGAAACAAAAACCAGATTATTGAGGAAATTTGGTTAGTTGAAGAAAAAATTATTTTGATATAATCCATAAATATCCACTTTAATTTTAACTTAGCTGAAATCTATATTCATTAATTTAAACTATGCACAAATAAATATATAAATATTAAATAAATAGGCACATATATAACAATTTGCATAAATGCATCAAATTAATTTATATTATGCAATACCCTAACTCGTGTGGCTTCCAATTGCACTACACCTACATTCTTGTCACTTCTTTTACCAAAATTTTTGTCACATTCATTTAATACAGGCCCCACGTTTGATATTATTTATTAATGTTATTAAAAATATTTATTTTAAATTATTTATTAACTAGTTAGTAGAACTTAAAATCAAACCTGCAAAATAAAAAATTTATCAAATATGCACAAAATTAAATTTAAAATTTAATAGTGACACGCAAGTTACTATGAGTCGTATTTTATAAAACTTTTGATGTATGAATATGGTAAATCTTTGTACTTCATATATCATCACGTGTTGAATAGCCCGGTCCCCAGCTCTCCCATCTATAATTTTGTACGTCCATTTAATTTCTATAAAAGTATTTCTGTTTATAGTATCAATTTATATTATTCAAAATTTTTAAACAATATTCATAAATATTTGATGAATTCTTTAAAAATATTATTTTTTCAATACAAGCACTAATTCAAAAGTCAAAATTTCACACAGCTTAAATGCTAATTTTTCCTTTGTTTCATGGCCTGTTCAAAATAATACAAACTAATTATTTCATTGCGACGAGATTCAAATTAAAACTAGACTACTAATTACAAGAATTTTTTTACACTAATAGTGTTCATATATTAGCGGGATTCAAATTATCTATATATATATATTACTAACATGATGATTTGATTCAAAAATTTTAAAAAATAATAACAGATACGCGAAATTATTGTCTTTTTAATCAAAAGTTTTTATGTAAGTCCTGATAAAAGACTTCTTCGAATCAAAAGAATGCTCAACTTAAATCAAATAATAAATAGAATTAAACTATGAGTCTCAATCAAAATTTAATGTCATCCTGAATGATTTTAAAATACAATAGTAATATTATTATATATTAAAATAGTACTGTCCAAAACGCACGAAAGAAACATGTGTTGCTTTTAAAATGGAATATCCTTTTGTATACTCTATTATTTTCTTTATTTCATATTAAGTTAATTATTAAAAAATTTTGATGTTTCAAAATAAGTAAATTTTTCACTTTTCAAGAGATGTGTTGGAATTTTATTTCAATTTTATCCTTTATTAATTAAATTTCTAAGATTGAGTTTTATATGAGAAATAAATGATACATTAAATAAGTGTTTGGAGTTTGAAAAGGGAAAAAATGAAAAAATATAATTAAATTTTATCTTTATTTCTTTTTCTTAATATATTTGAAATGATCCAATAATTCACTAAATATGAAACGAGATAGTATATATTAATTATTCATTTTTTAATAAGTTTCTTGAAAAAATATAAATAAAAGGAAATAGTTTTATTCATTTTTTGTACTTTTTAATTGTCATGTATTTTAAATATAGTTATTTCTAAATACTCCTTTCGTTCCTTTTTGATTATCATTTATTTTAAATATAGTTATTTTTAAATACTTGTTAATTTAAAAATTCAGAGAAATTATTTTTTTTTCAATTTTATCCTCAGTATTAGTTATTATGAACCTAAAAGTACGTAAATCGATCAAATAAAATAATTAACAACGGATATATTAGTACGTAAGTCAATATTTTTTTTAATAATATGAAACTGAGGAATATTACTGTTACATTTTCACTAACATCCACAGAGTATTAATATTAGTACAACTGCGTCCCATTATTATATATCAGCTGCAAGTTCCAAGTGAAAATATAAACACAAAAGCAAAATAAACAGAGCAAATAGAGAGAGAAAAACAAAACAAAATGGGAAGAACTCCTTGCTGTGAGAAGAAGGGATTGAAAAGAGGTCCATGGAACAAAGAAGAAGATGATTTACTCATCAATTACATTAAAAAAAATGGTCATCCCAATTGGCGTGCACTTCCAAAACTTGCAGGTACTAATAATTTCACGTCGCGTTATCGACTTTTGTATTACAAAGTTGATAATGCAATATTTTTTTACTCATTATGTTTAAATTCTGAATTTCGAACCCTACATTGTGGTGTTTGTTAGGTCTATTAAGGTGCGGAAAAAGTTGTAGGCTTCGATGGACTAATTACTTGAGACCTGATATTAAAAGAGGCAATTTTACTCCTCAAGAAGAAGATGCCATTATCAAACTGCATCAAGTTCTTGGAAACAGGTTTTTTCTTCTTCTTTACCTTACTTTTTTGCACTTGTCAAAATAACAGACCTCATCATATATATATATTATTTATTTTTCACTTTAATCATTTTTTTCTTTCTTTTTCTTTTTTTTTCATATTTAGTATTCCATCTTTCGCATTTTTAAAACGCAAATTTTTTAAAAATAATTTTTTTATTACTATGGAGTAGTAATACACTTTATCGGTGTTTTGTTGTTGTTTGCCCTTGTCTTAAAAAAAAATAATTTGAAAAGGAAAGACGACAGAAAATCGAAATAATAGAGGATGTGGGTCATTATGGATTTCTATCTTAGACCACTAATAATGATTAGTCATAATCATACATTTAAAGTTTGATTTGATTGATTCTTGAACTTACTGGACTTTTAAGTTCATATAATTGAATTTTTATTTTTTTAAGCTTTAAAATAAGCTAATTTTTTGATCTTCAAAAGAGGAGTTGAAAATTTTCTTTTATTTTTGCCCTCCATTTATATTTTTTAGGTTCATATTTATAATTTTATTGAATTATTTTAATTTTTCAAAAATAATTTGAGTATAACAAGAGCAAAACTGAAAAGTACAATGTATAATTTATATCTTAAATCCTTTTTTTAGTGTGTAATGTGCATTGTCTCACAAATTTAGATTAGAGAGAGTAATATGTTTGAAAGTTAGATTTGAGGCATGGATTCTTGACCTTAGTACATTTTTAAAGTAATATATCTGATATTTTTATTTTATTTTTACAGTTGGTCTGCAATTGCTGCAAGATTACCGGGAAGAACAGATAATGAAATAAAAAATATTTGGCATACTCGGCTGAAGAAGAAAATGAGTGTTTCTCAACCTGAAGGAACCCCAAAGATACAAGTAGAAACATCAAAATCCAATGAAGTATTTGACGTAGATACGGAGACCGAGAATTCCAAGGATAATTCTGAAATAGCGAGTCCTAAAACAAGTATTGAGATTCAGCAACAATCAAGTTCTTCCACACTATCATTATCATCGAGTGAAGATTCATGTTCAAACACAACTTCAACGAATTCTGAGTCGAAAGATCAAATAATATGGGGTAATTTGTTGGAAGTTGATGACGATATTTGGTCCGAGGTACTATGGGCACCGGTCGATGACAATAATTTTAATTTGTCATTAATGGAGGAAAATTACCAGATTAATTCCAGCTTTAATGATAATTGGTTTTGGGATGATCTTTTTACCAGATCCAATGAGTTAATGTTAGAATTACCTGAATTATGAGAAATAAAAATTAAAAACTGTTTGAGTTTTTCTTTTTTTTTTTTGCGTCAATAATATAGAATGTGGACTGTGGAGGCTAATTTTTTTTTAAGTTAATGGCCGGCAGTTTAGTGAGAATAAATCATTATTAGTTGGATGATTGACGAGTCAATTTTGATAATATTACTTGCACACAAAATTTTAAAGAATAAAATATATATTGGTAAATTATTCATTGGTTATACTAGATAAAAATTGTTGAACATTTTAAAATAATATAGTGGATGAATGTAGCAAGGTTTATAAATTTATTTTTCATGAAATAAACAAACAATTTATATATTAATTTAACTTAGAAGCTTCTAGATTTGCGAGAGACAAAATATAAAATCTTATGTCTAAATTTTTTTTCTCTATATTTTCTTCCTTGTTTCATATTAATCTTCTTCTTATTAGTAAAGTAACAATAATTCATAATCTTCTTCTTGTTAGTAAAGTAACAATAATTAATAAAAGTCAATTAAGCCAAACATAACTTATAACGTGTGAAAATAATTATTAGTTTATTACCAAGAAAAAATCTCCCTTTTAGTAATATTTTTTGTTGAATCAGTATACAATTAAAACCTATTTTAAACCTAGAAACTTCCAAGATACACAATATATGTACATGAATCATGGCCATATTAATTTATTACTGTTTTGGAGAAGAATTGTTTATTATTATTACTATTTGAAAATGACATAATTTGGCCACCTGTTTATAATAATCATTAAATATAGGATTATAACATTTGAACAATCTCTTCTATAATAAATAATTTTAAGTCTAGCTGTCCGTCCTATACCGGCGGCTTTTCTATAGCTTATATAATTTTTTTTTTTAATTACTATATATTTAATATTTAATATTTATATTAATTTTTTTTTTTCAAAACTCAAACTCAAATCAAAATAATGTCCCTTTCACGCTACACGTTTAAAGTGAAACAGTACATTCATTGAATAGTATATTTAGCTTTACTGTTTCCCAATTTTATAATTTGTTGGACATGTAAAACGTGTGGTTTGTTCACAAGAATTGGACGGATTTGATTTTCAACTCAAGTACTGTTGCAGATGAATAAAAAAAGTTAAAGAGGTCCTTGTTTATAGTTCTTTAGTTTTATTTTTATTGTTATAATTTTTATTTTTAAAGTCTATACAAATTTTCATGTAAAGCACGTTACTAAACTAATAAACAAATAAAAGTGGATGAAGAAGTTATCTATCTACACAAATAATAAATTTAAAAAGAAATAATGGCCAAACACATACATAATGCAGTTATCTTATTCCTAAATTTTTTTTATCGCACTTCAACTTAATATAATCTTACTACATTTTAACTAAACAATTTCATTTCTCATATATCATTTGAACACAATTTTTTTTAACTCGGTATAAGCATTCAACTTGTGCTAGACAAACATTAAAAGTGTAAAAAATATTCAATTAAATAATGCTACGTGTTTTATTTTCGACAAGTCATTCAAATTTACTTGATATTTGCATTTATTGTACTATCAATCTATCATCTTTAGGTATTAATTATAATAATATATATTATATAATTATATTTAAGGATTACAATTTATTATTGAGATTGATTCATCATATGTTGATATTAACATCAAAAGTGACACATTTTCTGGAAATCATCCTAATTAGCATGTCTTTTTAAATATTGAGAAAGAAATCTTAGTATTTAATAATAAGAATAAAATAGAAAATAATAAATTATTTTTAACTTTTTCAATTGAAGAAACAAAAGTAATATTTAAATATTTTTCTAGACATATTTCACTTGAAACCTTTTTGAAAATTATAAGTTGAAGGGAAAGTTTCAATAAAAATTAATCCAAAACAATTTTAAGAACTTAAAAACAACTTTGTCGGATTTCGTAAACAAATAATATTTTTATTAAATAACGGACCAATATTAATTATGGATATATAAAAGATTATAAAAGAAAAGCATATCCAGCATTTTATTGGACATTATTTTCGTCCTCTTTTGATTTGATATTGGACCTAAAAAACAGAGACTTGGGAGACAAAGAAAAGAAAATATTTTCTTTTAATTTCGGATAGATACATGATATTTATATTAAAATTTAATTAATTTAAAATTTATATTATATCACTTATTCGAGAAAAATATCCTTTTTTTAAAATTTATAAATAAGAAGTATAATTAAGAAAAGAACAGTATTGGCCATATATCTTTTATTTGTCGTTAATAGAAATATAAATGGCTTAGGTTTTAGAATTTAGAATTTAAGGTTTAGGGGTCATTTCTTTTGGAAGATGTTAATTTCATAATAAGTTATTTCATTGTATATCTGAAATAATTTATGTACTAATAAGATAAAAATAATTTAATGATAATGTGATATCTTTAATTAAATATAGAAGAAATAAATTTAGATTTTATTTTAAAATTATTATATCGTTTATAGGAGCAGACTCACGTGTTAGGTTTCGGGTGCTCGAGCATCTACTGACTCCGATAAAATCTTTGTATATCCATATAAAAAATACAAAAAAATAATATAAATATAAGATTAAGCACCTACTAAATAAGAAGTTCTGCAACTGCAGTGATTTTTCATCCTTCTTAAGGTTTAGAATGAATTGCCAGACCCAAATTTAAATCCTACTGACAATAATTTTTCCTCTGTTGAACACCCACAATTCAGTGACCGTTTATACCAAATCAAATAATGACTAAAATTTTAAAATTTACGATTTGTAATTACGGAACGAACAGTCCTGATTGTACATTATCTTTTGTTGTTGACAGAAAGATGAATGACCTTATTGCATGAATCACGTGTGTACTTCCAAACTCAAGTGGACCATCTGCCAATCTGTTAACAGTCTTTAAAAAAAAATACTAAGTATTTTTCATTTTTCGTGAGCACTTATTTATCTTTTTTATATAAAAAATTAAATTCATTTTTTTTTTTATTTTTCTAAGAAGGCGATGGTGTTGCACCACTGGATACTCTTTTTATTTTAATTCCAATTAGCAACATACAATAACTTCACACGTAAAAATTGATGAAAATAATATATACGCACGTTGCCATTTCTAGTTTTATAGGATAGAGAGTCTAGTTTAAATTTTCAATTTAATATTTGATTAGACGTGAAATTTTTGTAAGAAATGTATTATTTGAATTATTAAATTATATTCACGTATTATAGAAATTAAATTTATTATTCAATGGTCCACACTATGTGTAGTTATTTTTGTATTTTTCTGTTCGTCATATTTAATGATATTAAAACGCGATTGTCAAACGTCTATTCATAGTGAATTCTTCAAGACTTCTACTTAGCCATGCCATACAATTCATGTTTAGATAAAGAAAACATTACTTCTCATCTCCAATTTTAAGATTTAAAATTCAAATTACTAAAAAAAGTAAAAGTTCATAAAAGGATAAAAAAGGGGAAGGATACAAGTCATATTTATGTATATTGAATACTATTGAAAACAAAGGAGGAGATATACATAATATAGATATTTGATTTCAGTTTTTACATTAGATAGATTGTTATATACATATTATAATTTTGATTTTAATATCAATTTTAGCTAATATTTTCAATCAAATAAAGAATAAATTTAATCCTAATTTATAAACTCAGATAACTCATCTAAATCCTTCGACCAAATATAAAATGACCTTTAAAATAAATATAATTTAAGAGTAAGGATGACAATTTTAACAGAGTGAAACAGACAGTAAATTTCATTAACCAACAAGTATCTACTTCAAGCACTAATCGTTGTAGTGGATTAACTTGTGCAAATCTATGTGAAGCGAATTGAAACATCAAATTTATATTATACATAACAGATTAAAAATGTCAAATTATGCTATATAGGACAAGTTCATGATTTTTCAAGGATTTGGCCTACCACAAAAAGAAAAAAAAAAGAAGAAGAAGAAGATAGAGACTTATTTGGCATTTATGTTACAAAATACAAAATTATTAGGTACATTGTATGCCATTTATTTTCCCACTGCATGTGTGGTCTATTAATCTTCCACAAGAAAAACAGATCAATTTGAACATTTTTTTCTTTCACGACAGTCATTATCCTACAATTATCATGACATGCGAATCTCAAAATTAAATTTTATGAGTTTAAAGTTCTATCACCAATTCATAATTATTAAAATTTAAATATGTTATTTTTATTTTTTTTGCAATAAATACTATGAAAAATAAGAGTACGCGAATACAAGTCTGATGATTTTGTTCTGGGTCCTCTCCGATGCATAGCAAGAGTTTGAGTTTTATCTAATTCGCTTTACTCTGTATTTGTTCCATACAAAACGGATAGATACAAGGGATAGTTTTATTCTGATATATACAATAAATTTTAGAGATATAGCCATGTTTTATTTACATAAAAAATATGACTCATACATTTAATACACATTATAGTATATTTTACATAAAGTATTCATTGAGTATATTGTGAATAATCATTTTTTGGTAATTGAATATCATTTGATGTAATTATCCCTGATACAAAGTGAACATTGCTACTTTTAACAATTAGTCAAACTTATCAATCTAAATTCATAATTAGAACTCAGAGTAGTGTTTTTTCTAAAATTTCCTCTAAATGAGTTGTATAGTTTTTTGGGTTGGATATCTGATGCAAAGTACATCCAATGAAATTGAGAGCCCAAAATATGGAGCCCAATGAAATTGAGAGCCCAAAATACGGAGGCCCAATGAAATTGAGAGCCCAAAATATAAAGGCCCCATGAAATTGTCATGGGCTTTCACTATATAAGTCGGCGTCTTATGAAGTAACCAAACAAAATCCGGACCGGATAATCAATCAAAGAATCGCCATATTGTTCGAATCGGAATACAGGGAGACTTCTCTCTCTAGGGTTTGGTGTTGGATTCACTCATTTCTGAAGGATTTGTATTTAAAAGAATCAATCATGGCTACTGCTTCAGGTATGCATATTTTTTTTGTTGGGAATAGGGCTACTATTTGATCGACTGCAAGTTTTTTTGGGTATAATGTGCTAATGATTCGAGTGCAAGTTCTTTTTGGGTATAATTTGCTAATATTTGCTCAACAGCAATTTCCTTAGGTATGATTTGCTAATGCGTCATAAAAAAGTATAATTATTGAGTATATTGAATTATGCGGGAGCAAAATGGTTATGTGGACAAAAGGAAGAAAAACAGATATACTGGATGAATACGTTTTGGATTGCTGTTCTAGCTGCATATTGTTATCATTAGGATTCATTTATATTTGAATGGAATAACAGATTTATCATGTATTCAGTTGCAATTGATGTAAAGTTTCTGTTTGGACAACTTTTGGAAAAACAACAATTATTTGAAGAAATCTTTTGGAGAAGAACTTCGTTTATAAGAAAAATGTGTTCGGAGAGACTTTTTGTTAAGGTTTTGGGTATTTTGTTTGTGGAAGAAGTGTTTTTCAATGAGAAATACCCTCATATCCCTTCTATACTGAAAAAGTTTTTTGAGGAAACGTCCTGAAAAAAATCTACACAAATTTTTCATAACTTCAAAAAACCTTTAACAAACCCAACATAATGTTTGATGCTTTAATTGGATCAAGTTCATGCTGCCTAATTTTTTTTGCATAAATGGGTGGAAGCAGCTTGTTTAATAAAATCTTAAATTTGTCTGATGCAATTATGATTTTGAAAAAATGCAGTGGCGTTTAAGTCCAGGGAGGATCACAGGAAACAGTTGGAATTAGAAGAGGCGCGAAAGGCTGGTCTTGCACCAGCAGAGTTGGATGAAGATGGAAAAGAAATTAATCCTCACATTCCTCAGTATATGTCTTCAGCTCCTTGGTATCTCAATGCAGAGAGACCAGTATGTGTTTTCTACTTGTTTATAGCTCTGGTCAGTGTTGCATTTCTTGATTCCCTAGGATCACTTTTGACATTCACTTGTTATCCTATTCTATAGAGTTTGAAACATCAAAGGAAATGGAAATCGGATCCAAATTACACGAAATCATGGTATGATAGAGGTGCCAAAATATATCAGGCAGACAAGTACAGAAAGGGTGCATGCGAGAAGTAAGTAAAGCATTGTTTTTATTGGAATTTTCAGATGTACTTGTTGATTTGTATTTTTTTTACTGGCCTTAATAGATTTATATATCATGTCTCTTAAATTAAGTATGGTAAAAAACGACTTCAATCAAAAGAGAATCGTATGATCTTTGAAATTCGAATCTTGCAGTCATTGTTGGTTCTAGGTAGTTGACTATACTTTAATATTTGGTGTAATCTTTTTACTTGAGGATGTTTATCAAAAATTAATTACTCATCTGATTCCAACTCTAAAGTTGGAAAAAGGGTAATAACGTGTTTTGGATTCAAGAAACAACCAATCTTCTATATACTTTGGTGTTGACACAGATAAGACAGTATTGCTCAATGTGCGTTCTTACATTATTATCTGAATATGATGTGACTGGAACAGCTGTGGAGCAATGACACACAATGCTAAGTCATGCATGGAAAGGCCACGCAAATTAGGAGCAAAATGGACAGGAAAACATATTGCTCCTGATGAGAAGATAGAACAGTTTGAGCTGGATTATGATGGTAAAAGGGATCGTTGGAATGGTTATGATGCTGCTTCTTATGCTCATATCATTGAACGATATGAAGCAAGGGATGAAGCAAGAAAGAAATACCTTAAAGAGCAACAACTAAAAAAGTTAGAGGAGAAAAATAGCAAAGAGGATGAAGAAAGAGGTGACAGCGAAGATGAAGATTTTGAAGATGCTTTGAAGGTAGATGAAGCCAAGGTTGATGAAAGCAAGCAGATGGATTTTGCAAAAGTTGAAAAACGTGTACGAACTACTGGTGGTGGAAGCACAGGAACTGTTAGGTCTGTCTATCTTATTATCTTTGCATCTTTGATCTCTTCCTGCATCCTTACTTTTGGGGTTTCTTGCTATTAGGGGTTAAGTAAATGGCTGACTTGCTATGTAGAAAGAACATAGTACACACATTGGTTTGAGTGCTACTTTATCAAGTTACTGATGTATCTGCGTTTTACAGGAACCTACGTATCCGGGAAGATACAGCAAAATATCTTCTCAATCTTGACGTCAATTCTGCACACTATGATCCCAAGACCCGGTCCATGCGTGAAGACCCTCTTCCAGATATGGATCCAAATGAAAAATTCTATGCTGTAAGTGTCTCTTTGGTCCACCAAATAGTACTGGTTTTCTTGGTTTATATTTTTTGGCTTAATCATGCTTTTTATGTTTCCTCATATAGGGTGACAACCAAAATAGAATTAGTGGTCAAGCATTGGAGTTCAAACAGCTGAATATTCATGCTTGGGAAGCTTTTGAGAAGGGCCATGATGTTCATATGCAAGCAGCTCCATCCCAAGCAGAACTGCTTTACAAAAATTACAAGATTAACAAGGAGAAACTGAAGTCGCAAACAAAGGAGGATATCATGGAGAAGTATGGTAATGCTGCGAGTGATGAAATACTACCGAGAGAATTACTGCTGGGTCAGAGTGAGAGAGAAGTTGAATATGATTGTGCTGGTAGGATTGTGAAGGGCCAGGTAAATCTTTCATGCAAAACTGCATATTAATGCGTAAGTTTCTTTGCCATGTTTTGGGATATGGGGTTGATTGACTTAACATAGTGGTATGTATTAAATTACTCTGCGGTTGAAGCTTAGTTGTTGTTGCAAGTGCTAAAAGGTATCTGATTTCATTTGGGTTTATTCTGCTTCATTCCATTGGGAAACTGTTCATGACAGCTGCAACTAAGGCAATTTTCAGGTAGAACTAGAAAAAACATTTATTAGGAACATAAGATGGGATCAAGTCTATGACATGTCTAGATTCATTTGTTTGTTTGGCGTAATTTGTGAGCTGTTTGCTGTAGGAGATGTCTATCCCTCGGAGCAAATATGAAGAGGATGTTTTCATCAATAACCACACCACAGTTTGGGGTTCATGGTGGAAGGACCACCAATGGGGTTATAAATGCTGCAAACAGACAATCAGAAACAGCTATTGTACAGGTGCGGCTGGAATTGAAGCAGCTGAAGCTTCTGCTGATCTTATGAAGGTCAATATTGCTCGCATAGAGTCTGCTGAAGGTTAGTGTTCTCTCTTGGAACTTCATGCTCTCCATCTTGTAAAATAAAACACAGTATGTGTACTTATAATAACACCAATAAGCCCTTTTTCTGATCATGGAACTTTCACAATTCTCTGTCGTTTGATGTATATCACCTGAAGTTGGGGAGACCATCATAATACTTCTTTAAGTCACTTGCTACTTTCCTCCGGCGGAAAAAAAGAGAGAGAAAAAAAAAGAAAGAAAAAAAGCTCATTCTGAATTAGTTCAGCCCCAACATCATTACCAAATGATATCATCAACTCTCTTCTTAGAGCATGTTCTTGTTGTCATACTAATAAAACTATAGCATTGTTTCTTGCCGTCTGCAAGAGTGTCCTACCAGCACGAAGCCCATGTTTAATGAAAGCCTTTGCTTTGGATGGCAAAGGTTTGAGTTGGGACCAAAAAACTGATATGTTAAACATATGATTCATATCAGTATATTGGTCAATGAAATGGCTTGAGAATCATGAGGTCTCAGCGTCAGCTCGCAACAGAGAGAGACAATACAATAGGTGATTTTTTTCTACCTGTCCTATCCTTTTGGTACCACCTAGAATTAATCTAGGTGTGCGCAAGCAGGTTCGAACACCACGGTTATTAAAAGAAGTCCCTGTTTTAGTGATGCACTATGATAAGTTTTGGGATTTCTTTAGGTGAAAAATTGAGAATTGTGTCATTGAACAATGGATAATTAACTACACTTAATTATTGAAGAAATCTGTCCTTTTTCCACAGTAATTAGTTCAACTCTCTCTCCTAACAATGTTTTTTCCCCTAATGGATCTAAAATGTAGTCAGCCAACCATTTGATTTCCTTGGTTTTCATGCTAAAAGGAAACAGCCTATAATGGGTAGAGGAAGTAGCTGCTTTGTTTTCTTACTGAAGGAAATTAAGCAGTTAATTGATAGTAATGTGAGAAATATTTTCGAAAGACCTAGAATCTCTTGGAATTAGTGCAGTCTTAGTGCATGTTTGGATTGGTTTATTTTAGATACTTCTAAGCCAAAATAGTTTTTAAATAGTTTTGAAGTATTTGGTTAAAGTTAAGAAAGGCTTGTAAGCACTTATTTTTAAGGCAAAATAAAAAATTTGCTAAAATCTATAAGTTAGATCATAAGTTGGAAATCCTAACTTATGACTTACAAGTCATAAGTGAAAAAGCCAATCCGAACAGGCTCTTAGACTTACTTAACAATCAGACGTAATGGAAGTAAGAGACTTGTATATGTGATACCCAACCGATTAGGAGGCGCGGAAAACGGGTGGGTCGAGTCGAGTCGAATATGAGTTGATAAAAAATGAGCTAAACAAAAATGAGTAAAATACTTGACTTATATTTTAAATGGATAAAAATGAGGTCACCTAAGGGATGATATGGGCAAATATGAATGCCCATATTATAATAGGATCATGTTTGAAGTTTTAAAAACAAATCCTTTCAGCCACCCCTCACCTCCATCCCCACCTCCATTAAAAAATTTATTTTTTAAATATATCTTTAATTGATGTTCAGAGGGTTTAAGGTCTTTTAATATCTGTATACAGGGTATCTTTATGTTGTAAAGACTGCTGATATTTCGCCTGTTCTTCTCTTTCAACTTTGGTCAAGAATGTGGTTATACTTGAATTAACAACATTATACAGTTTTTCTTGGGTCAATGTAATATTTGACCTTGACACAAACCAAAGGAGTTAACTTTCTCCCCTTTGTTCGACCATAGTTTGTTCAGTGTATTATGAATCTACAAGCTACCGTGAGGGAATTGTGTGTATGATGAAGGAATTATCCATCTAAGACTCAAATGTGTAAGCCATACTTTCCCTGTGTCACGAGTCCCATACTGTGTGTCACAAACCCATATTTGCTGGGGTTTTTTTTCCCGTTACCTGTCAGTATGTAGGTGTACTTGTATGCAGTGTAGCCATCTTTCTTTAGTTTTCATACTTGTTTTCAACTCATCAATATGTGATTAATATAGATACACATGCGCCAGTTGAGGAGAGGAGGCCCGTTACTTGGGGAACTGAAGCTCCAGATGATTTGGTTCTGGACGAGCAAAAGCTGGCTGAAGCTCTTAAAAAGGTATTCCCTTCAACCTGTTCTTGGTGCTTTTGAAGCCACTCTTCTTGCACTGTCATGAAGATGAATTAAACTCTGTTTCCTCCCCCCCTTGGGGAAACATAAAGAGTTCATGTTTACAAAGAATGATAATGAAAAGGAGAGGGTGGCAGCCCTGGTGGTTAATAGCCTGGCTGAATGTGGATACTCAGTTGGCTCTATCTCACATGTATATCTGGATGCTCTGACACAATCTTAAATTTGTATTTTTCTTGCCCGAGCAGGAGGATGAAAAGAGAAGAGAAGAGAGGGATGAAAGGAAAAGGAAATACAATGTGAAGTACAATGATGAGGTATATCTAATTCTTCACTTTTATCTTTCCCTTCTTGTCTTTATCTTGTCTTTTGGGCTGTTTTACCACATTTCTCTGTGTAGGTTACACCGGAAGAAATGGAGGCCTACAGAATGAAAAGGGTCCTCCATGACGATCCAATGAGGGACTTCTTGCATTGAGTTATGAATGTGGCAGAATCATTTCAAGTCACAGAAGAGTGAAGTCCTTTGCTGCTCTGGGTAACAGTGCACCTGTCTAGGTTGCACTTGCCATTGCATACATGCAGGTGAATTGTACCAGGAGAATGAAAGGTTAATTCTTAGTTCCGGCTGTTTGTTATTTCGTTTATTTGGTTGCAGTGTTTGTAAAATATTCCCAACACCATCCATGGAGTAAATAAAGAACTTACACGTGAGTAGCTCTTTGGATGATCGACACTCGTTCTGCTCATATATGTATACAACTTACTCTGCTATTGCAATATAATCGTGGTCCAATTGTTGTATCTGTCCTGATCTTATATAGTACTCTTTTTTCCCTTCTATAGCATAAAATTGAAATATTTTGCTTGTGTTGGAATGGTTAATATTTTCTCAGTAGAAGTTGAAAACTTACATATGTACCTTTATTTATGGTAGTTCTGGCTTGTTTCTGGGCTTCATCATGTTTATGTCAAGGGAATGTTAAAATGTAACGGGTTCAGATGAAGCAAAATTGGCAGAGTTGTATTATTTTGTGTCATTTTAGTCCATTCCGCAAATGCCTCCTTTTTCTTACTTGAGAACTCTTATTTACGCCGGGATTTGAATTTGAATCCTTCAAATTTTAGTCACTAAGTTACTTTGTTTGAGTCTAAAATTATAGTACTAATTATGTAGGTATTAATGAATTTATAACACTGGTTACAACTTACAACCATCACTAGGAAATTGCCAACACCATTATCAGAATCATCCACTACAATTATAGAAAAACTATGGTACGATGTTTAATTCGCGGAAATTATATCATTAATTACCACTATTAATCACGATTACAGGTGACTGTTATCACAACCACGCCATCACCACAAATACAAATACAAATGAATCGGACGGCGTGGCTTTACCGCTTTACTGAAAAGTTGATTGTATATTAGAAGAAATTCAGAATGTTAATATATGAGACAAACGTATGGTATAATATTTGATCTGTTTTTTTAAGAGAATATGCTCTTCTTTTATTTTATTTTATGTGATTTTTTTTTAATTCATCCCTAAAAGAATATTATCTTAGTAAAATAAAAAATAATTTAATTTTGAAATTTTACTTTTAATAA
>JAOTQJ010000096.1:23816698-23846289 GCA_025642045.1 Solanum sejunctum | reverse complement strand
AAATAATTTTAGATTATAATTTTTATTTTTTATTTTTTTTAAAAAATATCGTATCAAATATTGAAATTTTATATAGACACATAAACCCACAACGGTCACCAAAAAGAAAAGAAGAGGATACATTATTCGGGCAAGGTAAGTATCCTCCACGTGGGACACACAAACACCTGTTCTAATATCCTATAAGTAAAGAGTGCAAATAAAGTAAAAAAAGAGAGAGGGTACACAAATAGTGAAATTGATAGTTCCAATAAAAAAAAGCACTAAGCCACCTTCAAAATTGCACCACTTTCGAGGACATCCCAAAAATACTTGTGTTCTTCAGATCCAAATACACACAACTTCATGGCTCGTCTTCTTGTGCTGAAGAATCATTTGGCTCTTTTAATGCTCTTATTTACTTACTACTTCTACTTGGGAGATTTCAATGTATCTGCTCAACGGCTTAGACCTGGATTTGTGTAC
The DNA here is from genome assembly GCA_025642045.1 of Solanum sejunctum. Classification (NCBI taxonomy): domain Eukaryota; kingdom Viridiplantae; phylum Streptophyta; class Magnoliopsida; order Solanales; family Solanaceae; genus Solanum; species Solanum sejunctum. Next base: position 23,845,824 of record JAOTQJ010000096.1, on the reverse strand, counting down.
ACCAGAAACAGAGGCAGATGCACTCCTCAGTAAGACATCCTTCACTTTCTACTACTCTTTCAAACAGTCAATACATAAATGTGCAGCTAGTATTAATTTTCTCCTATTGGTGAGTAGGTATTGGAGCAGCAGGAGAGAGTCATGGCCAAAAATGGTACCACAGACATCGACAGTATCGAAAATATTTGGATCGAGGCCCTACGAGCGATACAGGTACGATCTAACGCTGCTTGAAGCTGCCGAAAGAAACGACGACGGGGATAATGTATTTGCCAGATTAGTGAAGCAATCTACAGCTGCATTGTTGAATTCCTATGCCAGAGAAAATTATCCCTACACTGCTTGGCAAGTGAAGACAATGCTCATTCAAGCCTTGGTTTCTGAAAAGTCTGCTTCGATTTTGGCTCAACAATTATCTCAAGCTAATGAAGCATGCAATTAATTATTTTGCTTCTTGTTGATTCTTACTGTGGTTAATCTTTTGTTAGCTTTTTGTGTTTGGTATGAAACTGTAAGCTACGTGTTTAATATTGTGCATATAATCTAATCAATCTTCCTAGTCTTCGGGGGGATTTGTTCTACTTATGTCCAGGATGGTACAAACGTAATGACAGTTTTAGTGGTGACAATTGGGCGGCTTGAATTAAATTTGAGCGGGTTACGATGGATCAAGCTAACAAATGGGTCAAGATTTAATTCAATTCAAATTTGTTTGAATCAAAACGATTTAAGTAACAAGTTACAGAGTAGGTCAAAACTCAATCCAATCATACTTTTACCAAGTTTTTCTTTTTTTTTTTTTTAATATTTTAGTATTTAATTAAATTATATATTTTTTATTTTAAGTATATAAAATATATTAAATTTAAAAAAATATTTTGACAAAATTTCTCTCAAGTAATTCGAATTGCATGTTAATCTAATTTTTAAATAAGTTGAAATGGGTTGGATTCAAATGAGTTGAGTTAATAAATGAGCGGAATAAATTTAAATAGATTGGACGGATGAGCGGGTTGAATTTAATTTTGGCGCAACTCTAACCTACAGGGGGATAGGTGTATCACCCAACGTCTTATAATACTAGTACTATACAAATAAAACATGATATGATTTGGTCAAATTAGCGTCAATTTTTAAAAATGCTTGAATCTCTAATTAAAGGGTGGTATGTATGTCTAACGCTGAAGAGGGTCGAGTGTAAATAAGTTTTAAGTCAAATTGAGGAGATCACGACCCTAAACAAAGTGAGAGAATTGAGGTGCTTGTAGGACTTAGGAAGTTACCAGGTGAGTCACCTACTTGCTTAGCTTAAATTTGCTAGCTAAACGGAGATGAGGCCCGATGTCAAATTTGTCCAAGTCTGATTATGAATAAAGTTTGTGTTAAGGGTGTAACTTTCGCCCATGTTTTGGCATCACAAATGGACTATATTTTCAGTCCAAGAAGGATATTGAAAGAGCCCAAAGACATCACAATTTCTTTAGTTTGTTAGACTCAACTAACTAAGAGAAAAGGAGAAAAAATGGGCAACAAAAGCCCATCAATTTGGAGCCCCTTAAGGGCCAAGTGAAAGGGGCAAAATGATACTTTAATTACTTGATAAAATAAGGCTTAAAAGGTAAAAGAAAGTCGGCCAAATTAATCCTTTAAAAAGGGGTTATAAGCAGCAATTTAATTTATTCTTTGACTTGGAAAATTTCAACTTTCACAAAACTTCATTGTTTTTCTTTCTTTACTTTGTAAAGCAGCCAAAGGGAGCTTTTAGGGTTCTTAAGGAGGCTCTCAATCTTGAAGGTAAAGGTAAGTGATTATAGTTGTGTGTTTAGTAAGGTTTCTCCATGAAAAACAACAGACTATATTGGTGAGGTATATGTTGAAAATTTTGGACAACATGTGTCCTAAAGATTGTTATGAACTTTTCTTGTTATTCAAGAGGATTTTCTCTGCTTGATTGGCTGAATTATGAAGTAACACTCATGTTTTTAACAAGGTATAGTTTGTTAGTGATGTAACTAAGCTGTTGCACCACTTTTAAAGTTCACTAAAGTGAGTTCTTATAAGATATCGCAATTGTGTTCTTAGTACGAACTTGTGGGCTGATGGATGGAAGACTATTGCCTCACGTCCTTCATAACTGATTTGGTACTGTTCTAAGACTGTTTTAAGGCTGTTTTTATGTATAGATGTGTTTAGGACAGTTTGGGTAAAATTGAAACAGGTTCGGGATTGTCGATGTTGAAATGTAGTGAAAGGATGTAAGGTTATGCCACCTATTTGTATGTTGTGTAAAATTATTGTGTTTTGTGCTTTGTCGATTATTGTAAGACTGTTATGGCATTAAAACAGGATGTACATGATATTTTTATGAGAATGTGTATTAGAAAATATGATTAGGGGCGAAAAGGTTAAAAGAATACGCTCGAGTTTTTATAATTATGCGCTTGCTGCCATGTGTTGTTTTTTTATGAGATTTGGCTGCCAAGATGTATCTATTGGCTGCTAATGCTAGTTTTATCACCTACTATGTTGTAAATAAATATTTGGAGGAAGGAGAGGTTATCTCGAGGTAATAGCGAAGTCGTACAACGATGTATGTAAGACTACTTGATTTTATATTATTTGGCATGAAACATAGATCCATCTTTGGCACATAAAGGCACTTACCAACTCCGACACAACTATTAACCGTGTCTCGACTCTTTCACATGTTCGTATGCTCCCATACATAGTCACCTTTAAATCAGCATACATACTTGAATACCAAGATACACGAATTCATTCTACTAAATAAAGTTCACGTGTTGTTCTATCTCCTATGCATTTTATTATTTGTGTAACTTACTCCTTTCATTGTGGTGTTGTCTTTTATGATTATTTACATCTCATATGTTGTATGTACAGTCCAACAACTCCAATATTACGACCACCAAAAAAATCATCTCAAAGATAATTGAAAGATAAAATAAAGTATATTGCTTATGGATAGGTGGTAACCCGAGGGGTGGAAGAATCACCTAGCCAGGGTCGATCCTATTACGGGGGGTAGCCCAAGGGGTTAAAAGAAAAGCCTAGCCAGGGCCGATCCCGATATAGATTTACCACTGATCAGCTCGTCATTTATATTAGATGTTGTGCGCAAATTATACAATAAAGGCAAAGTAATAGAAAGAACATAAAGTACATGATCCCACAGTATAACTAAAGGTGGTCTCTTATCCTACACCAGTGTATAGTTTCATTTGAGTTGTTACTTCGTATATAGTATTTTCTGCCTTACATATTCAGTACATTATCTCATACTGACGTCCCTTACGAGGGACTTGCATTTCATGTTGCAGGTACAGGTGCTAGTAGATATCCCAATAGGAGTACAGGATATCCAGCTACTATTATCAAGCTCCAGATCGTTTAGAAGCTTTGTGTGTCTAAAACTTATATTTTTGCATTATATAGTTAGTTGAGGCGAGGCTTATCCCGACTCTTATCAAATATTTTTCCTTATCTAAAAACTTTGTAGACTATGTAAATTAAAATGTAGTCATATCTCGTACTTTAAACATCGTGGCCCCAACGGCCTAGCCATATACATCTCCTTTTGACTTGTCATCACTGTTTACTTTCTTAAAGACATGTTGAACGTAGAAATCCATTATAATATGTAAAAGAAAACGCATAGATACAGGTTGATTCTCCCAAACTTTATCGGCAATAGGTGTCAATCCTCCCTAAAAAGACTTTGATCGTGACAATAGGAAGATTTCTAAGCAAAGAATCATCTACAATTTTGATCAAAGTATAAGCAGAAGACATTCAAATACTAGCCACTATTGGCATTGTGAAACTTCAAACGACTGCGAACGTGTATAATGTTAAAAGATCATTTACATACCAATCTATACTACATTTGAACTGTTATAATAAAGATAGCCAAAGATGAGTTACATATAATCTAATTATCGCTGAACAACGTCTCCAGAACAAGAACTTGAACTTTCACGATTCTCTGTACTTGGTCAGATCAAATGTCAATGTACTCGAGCAACTGGAAGAAGAAAAAAGAAAACAGCATTTTGAGGTTAAAGTCCAACTACACTTAATATCTCAAGTAAGAAGAGCAGAAGCTTACCCTCTCTCGGCATCCCTGTAAACACCAACCAAAGCTTCAGCTTTGTCATAAAAGCTGTCTTTGAGAGAGATAACAATGCTTTGGAAGCCACATCCTTCCTCAGGATCCTGAGTAACCCTAGCACCTCCACACGACTTCGATCGGATGAATCCAGCAACTTTGGCAACATTCAGATTATCCAATGCAGCATCAACTTCATCCAGTATGAAGAATGGAGAGGGTCTAAAACTGAAAATTACACAAAAGTGTGAAACATTTTATGCAGAAGGTTGAAAATGGAAGGAAATAAGATAAAGGATAATCAACTATTCAACTTCAATAAAAATAGACACTGCATATACAATGTGCTCGCACTAGCTGATATTTGCATATCAAGTGGATGAAAACTGTGCCAAATGAACATGGTAACTTCTGAGATCTAAAAGAAGTATTTCCCTATTTCCTTCTTGCACAATGAGTCGTGAGTAGCCATATAAATTACCTGTGGATAGAAAAAAGCAATGCAAGTGCTGCAACCGTCTTCTCTCCTCCTGAAAGCTGTTCCATATCCCGAAAACGCTTTGTTGGGGGCATAGCAGTATATTTAATACCATGTAAAAATGGCTCATCTTCATTATCCAAGTTCAGATAGGCTGTCCCACCGAGAGGATGTGTATTGCTCTTTGTGAGTTGCTTGTATATCTTGTCAATTTTGCCAGAAATATGATTGAAAGCTTTCATAAACAATTCATACCTTCAAGCAGAACATGCAGACTTCAACAACATAAGTCTAATCCCACATGTAAGGAATATGCAGACTTCAGATCAACAAAATACGACACTATAAAAAGAAGGATAACAGATATGGTAGCCAAAATTTGCTATTTTCCTGCAGGATGAGATTATATTAGGACTATATAACCATTCTACGTCTAATCAAAGCAACACATACCCAACTGACCATACTGGAGAAGGGAAAGTGCGAAGAAAGGGACCTACAAATAGGAGCATCTTCTAGTATCATGCACATATCAAATGATCAAGAATATGACCACCAGGAGTGCAATAAAGAACACACTTCAACAATAAATATATTTCTCTATTTCTCTCTTTTTGGGGTGCCTCACGTGTCTTTTCCTGTAGTTCTTTGCAAAGGAAATGTAAGGATAGCTAAGTTCATGCCATATTACGGCTAGGAATTAGAGATTGGTTTTAATATAAGATCAATACACGGGACTGCAATCACATGGATCTCAAAAACTCAAAAGAAGCATTCCTTTTCAAGAAAATTTAAAAGCCCTCTTTTATAAAGCATTAATTGAAGCAGGAATGAACAACTGTAAATAAGCAGGCATACATAGATCAAAACAATTCAATAGAGTAATGCTTTCCTGACAGTTTACTACTGTAACCTCATTCCTAACAAGTATAATAACCACTTCACTTGATTTATACCGACATTCAGGAATATCACGTTGAAATTATATCGAGATAAATATGAATTGAGCATTGGGATTAACAATACCTGGCCCTTTTAACTCTATTATATTCATCAGTAACCTTCTTCTCCTCATTTTTGGCCACTTCAAATTCTTTATTGACATCTTCCTCCTTTTTCAGTAGATCTTTGTATTGATCAAGGGCCTTCAGATTTGGAGCTGTTCTTTCTATCTCTGACATCAAGGAAGCAATTTTCTGAGTAAAATCCACCTCACGCTTCTCTCTCTCAGCTGGTTTCGTAATCTGCTGATACGTTCTACTCAGTTTACTGAAATCAAAAACAGGGCCAGGTGTAGACTCTCCAGTATCCATTGGATCAGAAATAGTGGGCAGTTCTATCTGCTCCAGTTCGCATTTCTCCAATATCTCCTGCTTTTTTGAATTCAGCTGTTCAATCTGTGCTTCCTGTAAAACGAAGAACAAAAGCACTCATATACTCAACTTCTTTTTAGAGGAAAACACTCATCTACTCCTACTGTTTTTTCCTAATAGCTCTTTTTCAACATATATGAATGCAAGTGGATAAAATGAGTGGCTGCTCAGAAGCCATGACTAGTTTAAGAAAGAACTTCTCCAAGAAATTATCATTGAACAGAAAAACCTTTGATTTAATTTGACGATTATGTTTGCTAATGCTAGTGGTTTCAGCAGAAATCTTTTTCTGCCACTCCTGCAGCTGCCTTTCACATTCTTCTGATTTGGACCTCCACGCTGCAAAAGAGAAAGGGATATTATTCTCATAATGGACTCCATATTGGGAGAAAAGGAATTCAGTCGCCTGACATGACTAGAAAAAGTCTAAGCAAAGGAAGAGATGAAATAAAATTGAATTCGAAGTGAATGTATAACCAGTTACTTACCATCATCGGGAAGTGATAATCCCTCTTTAATAATTTATGCAACATATTTTGCATTTCGTGAAGCCCCAAAAGATGTTTTTTTAGTAGGCAAGTATTATTAATGTAAAAAAAAACACTAAGAAATTGCTGTCAAAACATCCAAATATTGCAAAAGAAAAGTTTACCCTGTATATTTTACATATTTTCTATGAACTGAACCAAAAAGAAAGCATGGCACCAAAACAATAGCTCCTTTTCAACTTCTCATGTTTGAAAATGTGAACAGGAAAAAACAATATTTGGAGTATCATGCAATGATATTTTTCCATGTTTTATAGTAGTTAGAAATTGGCAGTTGTTGCTGTAATCTGATTTATCAGAAAAGAAACAGAAAATGGTAAAGTTTCACCCCATCAAAAAATGCATTTTGTCAACTGAGGCTCTTACAGAGTTTGTAGAAGGCATCTGAAAGTAAAAGCATACAGAAATATCTAGTCTAACAAGACTGAGAGCCACTTGAAGGGCTCTAAAAAAATTAAAACTTAAAGCATACCTAATACTTCTTCCTTGAAATCGCCTATCTCCTTTGTAGCTTTCTCCATGGACGACTTCAAATCCGCCTCTTTGGTCTCAACCTCCTTTAATTTCTCTTTTAAGTTATTAAGGGTTGATTCCAGTTTTACAATTCGTGAATCCATGTCCCGCTTCTGCTCGTATTCCAACCTGAAACATGCTTCAATTAAGAAAGTGGCAAATGCCACAACTAGGCCCAAAAAAACAACGAAATTTTAAAAACCATAACAAGCTTTCAATGTTATTATTAGCTTTATAGCTCAAACTGATGTGGATAGTAAAATACTCAAGGAAAAGCAAGTTCAATTTTTTTCGAAAAAATAATTGGAGGCTTATTTGGTTTAAGGGCAGAGAATATGAATATGAGAAGAAGTATCCAAATGTCAGATGATTATAAGGAGCAACAACAACATCAATCAGAGAGCAAACATACTGTGACTTGAGCTTCGATTGTTGATTATGTAAGTTGAGCCTTTCTTCTGACATTTCCTGAACAGCTTTGAGCTGATTTTCTTCATACTCCCGAATATTCCGCACCCCAACAGATTCACTAAACTTTTTGTAGATTCTGTCAACAATGTCATTGATTCTTTTCTCTCGTGATAAGATCTCTTGTGCCCTTGCATCAATTTTTCTGTTCAACTGCAGAAACTCCTAGTGAGAGCCATTTTACAAAATGAAAACCAAGGAAACAAAGATAAGTATAAAAACCTGCTCAAGTTCAGGCTGGATATGACCAATTTCATTTTCAATACTCCCCTTTTCCCGTTCCAAATTTTGAAGTTTGTCAGCAATACTTTTCTGCAAGACAACTCAAGCTTATACCATTACAAGATGCAGAACATAGACAAACGAAAGGCCAATAAGGAACAGTATATCAACAGGTATATATAATTACTATATGCTATAAAACATGTGAATATCCAGGGAAAAAAACATCATGAGCCATGAAATTCACCATCTTTCAGAAGGCAAAAGTGTTACTTCATTACCGAAACTTCAAGAAACACTCCTGTGCCCTTTCAACTCTCCTACATCGATTAGCTAAGGATATTAACGTAAAAATTTAAAACTTCTTGAGTTAAATAGAAGCAGATCCGAAGTGTAAATAAAGTCCATTTTCAAAGAATATGAACCTGTATAAGTATTAATAACTGTGTCTGTGTCAGCATTTTTTGTTATGATGTATCGAAGAAGTATAGACACAGTTTCCTTTTAGGAATTTGTGCAACAACTAATAAGTTAGAAGAATGAACTTTTACCACAATTTGCAGCAATAAATCATTTAAGAGTATAAAAGTTTTACTTTTACACCCTTTCAATCCTAAAGTGCCATCAACTTGATGAACAACAAGATTGAGACTGAGAGAGCCAATCACAACATGAGGATATGATGCTCAGGGTGGCCCGAAGAACGAAACTCTAAGGTGTTTGTGATCATAGAGATTGATCATTAAGCAATTGTTTTTCCTTATTTTTACATAAAGTAGTTACTTTCCACAAAGAAACAAAACAAGCTCAATTGTTGGTGGTCCTTGCTATAGCTTACTTCATTCTGTTTAATGTTAACATGAATTGGTTAGACACGATCTACTTGACTTGTGTATTAACAGCAAAAGCAGCAGAAAATATTAGAGTAATTGAAACATCAGAGAAGAATTTAGGCTGTTAAATAAATTTTAATTCTTGGAAAAATGATTTGTATGAACCATATTATTTTTATAATGCGTCAAGTACTTTTTTATCAGCAAAAACATGTCAAGTATTTGACACATCTCAAAATAGTGTGTACTAGAAAATGGAACAAAAGCAATAAAGCCGGAGTTGGACCCAAGTACACACACCCAAACCTTAGAAAACTAAAAAGTTTAGAGATTCAATAAACATATCGCAGGATGTAGAAAAAGTGCAAGTTTCATTAATACCGCCACTGTAATCTACAAAGCATGGGGACTAAACCACTGGCCTAAAGAATTGGCATTTATTTTTGCATGTGCTTGGACATATGCCTCTGTCTCATAAAGGTAGGGTAAGGTGTTCATACATCTCACCTTCCCCAGATCCCACTAATGGGACAACACTGAGTAAATTGTTGTTGTGTTGGACACAAGAAAAAATAACATCACCAAGAATGGAGAATTATGTTAGCCTGATCAAATTTTCATAATTGTTCTCCTTGTCTTCCACTTCATTTACTCTCTCCCAGAACACCCTACTCACAAATTCTTGCAGCCTCAGCTTGCCCAACCCCTATAAAATCACTGGCATCATTGGTTTTACAGAGGTTAATTGAAAGGTTTCATGAAAGAGAGGAAGAATGACGAGAGTAGCTTTCCCCCCTTACTACATCAAACTTTATCGGGAAGGAAGTTGCAAAATAAGAAGCTACAAGGTCATGTTAAACCAAAAATTGATGATGACGATGCAAGAATCTCAAAAGACTAATAGGATGAAAAATGGTGGGCATTCACAAAATTTTAAGAATAGATAGTCAATAACCTTTTCAATCTCAGCATAGTGAATCTTTTTCTCAAGTCCGCTGATTCTGCCAGATGCTTCAGACTCCTTAAGCTGCATCTCCCTTATTGATCCAAGCTCCTCCAATTCTGACTCAAGACCTTCCTTTTTCTTCTTAAGCCCTACAAACCGGGGAAAACGGAATCATTGATGCAACCGATCAGACACATGGATAATGCACTCAACAGACCTTCAATTTTTTTATCATCCCATTTGTGAGAGCGCGCTTCCATACCACCGCTAGTACCACCAGTCATTGTACCAGATTTTGTTAACAAAATCCCATCAACAGTCACAACTACAAGCAATGTGGGTGTAGTTAAACCAAGATTAACTTGTATAGTAAGAACGGAATTGTTTTTTTGTGTGTGTGGTTCATCAATGAAAAGCACCATTTTACCTTTAAGTCTCTCTCCCTCCCAACTAAGATACTTAGCTTCCTTTAAGTCATCGCAAACAATGGTATTCTGAACAGCAAATAAAATAGCCCTCTCCAATGCTTGATCAAATCTGTGCTACTGTTAAGCATAAAACCTCAAAGCTTCTGATAAGATTTTTCCATCATCATAGAGAAGCTTATGGTTGAGGAATATGGATAATCAACATATTAAATATAATAATTAACATAGCAGCACAGGATACTGTATGACATCAAAAACCAGCTTAGCAGTTCCACCCAATGTGCGCAGCCTCTCAACTACTGGCTTTACCCGGACCGACTGAAGAGGTATAAATGTCTGAGGAGGAAGTCTTTGCTCTTTCAAATACTACACATAACAAAACATGTAGAGGAACAATTATCACGATGGAAAAATATAGGGGCAATAAACACATCAAAAAAGAGCATCTCAATTTATGGGCAATGAGTCAAACGCTTTGCTTGCCTTCCTGGATACACTGTCCAAGGGTCAGAAAATGCTCACTAGTCCAGTTGCAGACGAAAGCATTTGAAGGGAATATCACATCCTAAAAAGCTATCCTATTTAGCAACACTACAAATGAACCATCGTTCTTTCATACACTACACTGATTAAAACACAGAGGTAAGGTTCACTTATAGAAGCATAATTTGTCCCAAGGGAATTGACAGATGTGAAAACAGGAACGCTACGACAAGCATTTAATATTAGTAGTGGCAAAGGGATATACAGCTTAAGAGTCCACCTCATTGTCATTTAAGTGTACGTTATGATAACAAACTTAAGCCTTACAGCAAAAAAAAATTAACAGAGATGGAATCTCATGGCTACAAAGCAAAGATGTGGAGAATTATATCTCAGACAGCACTTGCTTTTTACAGAAAGGTAGCATGTCAATTGAAATCACACATGAGAATTCTTGCTTCACCATATAAGTACTCCATCTTTCACCTTCCTATAGGCCTACTCTTGGGAAAATTTTGGCCTCAAGTTGGCCAATTGACTAGGTGGAGCCATGAAAATCTAGCAATATCACCTTTCCAAGATCAAAAGCTTACTAAAGTCCAACAATCATGACAACTTTTGACCTCAGAAAATGAAATTCCAAATTCAGCTTTTGCACCATATCAAGTGTCCCTACATTAGACAAAGAAATATTGGACTTAGACAACAGTAGAAACCTCAAACTATCTGCAGTAAATGCTAAGACCACTTTCTACTAAATCTGTCAACTGGATCTAACAAAGTGACGGTTTCTATATGCTCAGTTCTCCCATGAAGCACCAGAGTGGATGCTATATGAAGTGTCACAAGCTCCAGTTAACAAAGCTATCCACACTATAGTTATCTGCATAGTGGATCTGTAGAAGTTCACAAGTTTCCCTGGACATGACCCAATAATCTGCTTTAAGGAAAACGGGCAGTCACAGTGCACTAAGCTCTCTGCCTCCCACTATGTGCTGGGTCTGGGAATGGACGGACCACATTGGGTCTTATGCACGCAGCCTTCCCTAGCATATCTACTTGAGGCTGCTTCCATGGCTTGACCCTGTGACCTCATGGTCACATGACTACAACTTTTTACCATTGCACCAAGGCTCCCATTAATCTGGTTTAAGAAGCTACATTAAAATTGCTAAACCAAGTTACTGGCAAACTTATTTTACTGATTTCCCAGCAACAAAGACATTCTGATAGGACCTATTGCACTCCAAAATGAACCTCTAAAGCAGGCATGGGCAACATCTATATAAAATGCATCAAAAATTTTTACATAAAGTTAAAATGCTTCAGTTAATAGATAAAAAGAAGGAAAACAATGATATATACAAGGAAGGAACAATCCCTGAAAACAGAAGGCACTTTTAGAAGAATACTTTCAAGGTCAGCATCACCAAGTAGCAGTATCTCAAGTAATCAAACCAAGATAGAAGTTGATAAATATAATCAGGTAATCCTAGATAACTGTGGAAAATTAGCACCCTTAACTACTTGAAATTAGAAGTCTCATTACAATAACATAGTTGCTTTCGCACCTTGATGCATTCTTTTCCTGTCTGTTCATCCTCAACTACTACGGCATCCATATATCTGCCCATTGCAACTGTTACAGCAAGGTTATATTTCTTCTGTGTTGGCCTGCAGAGATCTGTCATTCGACCATGAACACCAGGAAACAGACGCTTCAGAGTTTCAACTGCTTGAGACAATTTGGCATCTCTCTCATTTTCATGTCTCTCGGCCTTCAATTCACGTAGTTGATCCTCTACTTCATCGAGTCGTTTCCGCAAATTGTCATGTTTTTCTCTGTCAAAAGAACAGATATATGAAATTATTTATATAAACCACAAATAAATGTAAATGCAGTTACTTGCACTTCCATATGACCAGAGCTTATAAAACAAGAACATAAGTCATGGAATCCAGCAGCATGTATCATAGCTCAATCTAACCAACCTGGAGCGTCGAAGTTTATTTTTCATCTCACGCTGTTCTTCTTTCACCCGTTTCAGTTCTTCGTCATGCTTCTTGACTGCATCAAGAATTTTCTTCAACCTTGTTTGCATCTGTTTCTCCTGAGACTCAAGCTCATGCTTACGATTTTCAAGCTGCTGAAGATTTTCTTCCAGATTCTTCTGAGCATCAATATCAGCACGCTGCTGCCTATCCAAGACCTCTTTCTCGTCTCTTAGTTTCGCAGTTTTCATGCCAGCCTCCTCTTTACTGTAAAACCAAATCCACAAGGCTTCATCAGATGAAACCTAGGACTTGATCATGTAGATAGATCTAGAAAATTTATTTCAAAAAGAATATTGAAAAAGCAGATCATGTGCCAATGCAAACATTTTCACGCTTTCACCTTTTGCCTCTATCTAGGCAGCCTGAGAGAAAAGATGACAATGTAAAAGCAGTTGTTGAGCCCATGATAGTCCATCTAACGACATTGAGATGGGTAATAAAAACACAAGCTTGTACAGCACAAGATAGCAGCTCGTTCAACCTCCCCAATAGGGGCATAGGGACAGGCAGAACTAGAGCATGCATAAAAACAGTAGGCAATTTTTTTTGAGATAGGTAACTTGTGTATTCACACAAAAAACTCATCAGATAACTGGTGAGGTGGGGTTTACAAACCCCCAGGGGTGACATCAGAAACAATAATAAATAGACTTCCAAAAACTTTACAATCAGTCTATAAACTCCACTAAGCCTTGGAAGGATCTCAAAAACTAGGTGATTTTTATCATCTGCCTGAGCCTTGGAAGGATGTGCTACTCGGTACCCGTGCTAACGGAAGGTAGCAAGTACCCAGTGAAATAGCCAAGGATGCACAAGCTGGCCCAGACACCACCGTCACAAAAAAGAATCTAAATTTCAGAGCAGCATTAAGATTAAGGCTTAGAAGAACATGGTAGAGAACATCATAGGGGCTTGCATCAAATCACAACCAAAGAAGGTCTGTTCCATGACAAAATGCGATATGTTTGCAATTTCCAGCTATACATAGAAGTTCTTGCTTCAAATAATAAAAGGAAGATAAAGAAGTAAGCAAATAAGTTACTACATCCAAGTCATGGGCTGAATAAACACAATGTTCTGTTACACAAACTGCCCAGGATATTATTTTAAGGTTAGAAGCACATACACAATTAATCTCCGCCAAGGCTTGATTCTCTAGGAATTTGAACCTGCAAACTCATGGTACTCCTCCAATTTAATTGACCATTAGACCACAACCTTAATGCGCAAAAGTTTAAATGTCTTGACTTCAGAGTAATGTAATATGTCCTCTTTGTTCCATGTCGAAATAGAACCTTAATTTATTACTTATTGTTAGATATTAATATTAGATGAGATTTTACAGAGAAAAAAAATTGATTTCTTAATAGGAGAGAACAAATATCTTTTTTCGATGCGCATTTGACACAACATAGGAGATGCCACCCTTTATCAAAACTTATACTCCCTCCATTAAGAAAGAACAACCTGCTTTCTTTTTAAGTTTGTTTTAAAAAGAATGACCTTCCTTTTTTGGCAACATATCAATTTCAGCTTTCTACTTGGCATGCTTAACAAGATTAAACAACATTTTGGTACATTTAACACAACTTTAATTTAGGACCAAAAGATTGAAAATTCTTCTTTATTTTCTTAAATTTGTAACAAGTCAAATTAGGTCATTATTTTAGAAACAGAGGAAGTAGTATTATTGTCAGTAATGGGTACCAACATATTAATATATAGTAAAGTGTTCCCCAGATTGAGAACTTCTTTTAAATACACACAATCCCTATGGTCTCAGCACTTTGAACCTCCACTAACCCTGCCTATAAACACAGCACAGTAATTACAAGGACTAAGAGTCTACAACCAAAGTAATCACGGAAAATGTAATGATTCCTGCCTAGATCCTCAATTATCATCCAAAGACATTTATTTACAAATACAGACAAAGCAGCATAATATATTTAAGAAGATTACACAAGTACTCAAATTCCTTCATGTAAAAGAGTTTCTCAAACACAAAAGAACTCACATTTGGTGATATGTCTCCAATTGACTGTCAGCTAATTGAAGTTTCCCCCCTGCATCTCGACTTCTTTGACGCAAGTCATCCAGCTGCCTAGTAATGTCCTTCAAGTCATTTTGAAGCTTCTTCACTTCATCTGCATGTCTTCTTTTTTCTTCTCTCTTCTTATCAAGATCTTTACTTGTACTTTTGATTTTTGAAGTAATCCGAGATATCTCTTCTTTCAACTTTACAAGATCAGGTTGCTATGAAAAGACAAAAAGAATTCATAAGTAAGCACATTATAAACTGTGTAGCGAATAAAAAATAAGCGCAGTTCACAACTCCAGTGATGACAGCAACAAGACACGAGTATATATATTTGATGACAACCAAGATTTCGTTGTTCTATGGGCAAAAACTGAGTGAGTTGATTAATGTAGTGCAATCAATAGCATTCGCCCAAGAAGTAAAACTCATTAAGCTTCTAAACATTCAGCCAGAGACATCTCTTCGACCTAACAGTAAGGAATATCATGCACAAAATTCAAGGAACCAACAATATGGAATACCAGGCAAAAACTGCTATCCTGCAAAAGCTCATCTTGAACCAGGTGATTCGGTTTTGTCCAGTCACCTTTTCACTTATCTAAACCTTTATAACAATTGCTTAAGGTTTTGTATCAGAAAGGAATAGCACTAAGTGTGGTTCTGAAGAAACAAAGTTACTCCAAGCATCATGCACAAAAATTTAAAACTGTGAGTCAAAGCTTCATTTCATAGGCACATAGAAAATAGCAGTAACATCACTCATAAAACAAATGAGAGAGACTAATGAATTTGAGAATAAAATTACATTCTTGTCAAGTTTGTTTTTTCTATCTGCAATCTTCCGCTCGCGCAATGCAATCTCTCTCATGTATCCGCTTAGTTCTTTCTTCTTTCTGCTAGATTCACTTTCATATTCCCCAAGTTTCTCCACAATTTCTTTGACTTTTGCTTCTTCGGCATCAAGTTCCTCATTTGTCTTTGCAACATCATTCTCTATATTAAATAATTGCCAAAGAAAATATTCTTGCTTCAAAGATTTCTGCAATGAAGACAGATGATGAGTGATAGGGACTCACCAGATGGAATAGCCATAAAGGAATAATAGAAACAAGTAAATCCAAGCAGACAACTGTTTTTACAAAATATTTTCTCCTTCCATTAATAATAGCGAACAAAACATAAAATAACCATCATCCACTATATGCCAGGCAAAAGGAGCAAAAATCAGAGGGTGTTACCATATACATATTGGTCACCATATGTATTCTTTTATCAATAACAGGTCATAATGACATCTCTGCATATGCTACCTCTACCAAGCAACTGATTCTTTCTCCTGAAATTGCTACTAGTGGAAAAGACAAGCGAAGTAGAAAGTATCCCAATCACTGCAAAACTATATATCAAATGCCTTAAAGACCTACTACTGATAATAGGTAAAATACGTGGAGGAAATGGGAGTAGTTTAAAACTCACCTTATTATGAATTGAAAAATACACCCTTGCATTGGTATATGCATATATATGAAACACACAGAGGTTCGAGTTTTGGATAAGAGGAATCTAAAGATGTATCAAACTTCTTGCTACGAATTTTAGGCAAGCTATTGTGGGATAAAAATGTCTTGACTGACGCAGCACATATTAAATGATAACTTGATAAATCCAAAAGACAATTACATTACCAATTTCAAAAAAGAAAAATCCAAAAGACAATTAATGGAAAAAAAAAAAGAGCTTACAAATTTATTTAACACCACAGAATAAGAAAAAAGGCAGAATACTCAAGCAGACTGGGCTGGAAAAGAAAATTCATGGATACAAATACAACACTTCAGTACATGACAAGAAACATGAATAATGCTTAATAAAATAACAGGCAGGTGAATATTGCATTTAGACCATAAAGAAAATGATGCACTCAGAAACAGATTTATTAAACTCATACCAGTTGATCTTGTAAGCGAAGATGCTTCTCAGCTTCTTCTTTCTGTTCCTTTTTCTGTTTTCGCTCCATTGTTACAGTTTTCTTTTTCTGGTAAGCAAGTGCCTTCTTTTCTTCAGCTCTAGCTTTCTCCTCTTCCAATTCATCATAACGTTTCTTGAACTCTTCAGATCCAGATATTTGCTCAAGGAGCGCAGAGAGTTCTTTTGGATTTTTAGAAGCAATAGACTCCACGTCACCCTGCATCAATTCTCCATAGACGAAAGAGACATCCATTAACACATGCAGAAGGAAGTAACTGATTCAGTTTACTAAGTCCATGAATAAAAACATTGGTAGTTAAATGTAATACTTGAACTTTCCTTTTTCTACTTATATTCCTTTGCCAGCTTATAAGTGTACCACAGTTGTAAAATGTCAAAGGAATACAATTAGCAACACACTCATGTGATGACAATCAACTGTTTCAGTGACCTACAGAGCATCTCAGATTAGCACGATGCTTTAATTTAATGGCAACAATAACAACTTGCCTCTTCTTTCTTCTATTACAAGCATTATTAATACTGTCTATAATGAGACAATGCGCTTTATTGGAATTAGATAGAAATGTGGATCGAACTAAAGTTACAATGGATGAAAGATATTTCATGATTCTTCTACACCATATATGTACACCATCGTTCATTTAATCATGGTTGTCCTATCTGACAAGATCCTCAGTCATCCCATTTATGAGGTGCAGAGGAGCACTAGCTAGTTAAACCTGATTAATTCTGCTGCAAAAAAGTGCACCGCCAATGTAATAAGATCTACAGTATATGATGTCCATCTATACACTATTAGTGTGCAATCGTGTAGTTAAATTAGTTGTAGCAAGAAGCCCATCATCTTCAGGTTACACTTTTATACTTACTATACAGGGTTACTGTTATATGTAGTTGGCTGTTAAATTACCTATATTATAATTTATACAACATGCTTCGGATTGAGGGTTGTAGTTGTTGTACAACTTTCTTTCTCTTTTTTTTTTTTTCGAGAAATAGAGGTGTCGTTATGTACTACAATGTCAATGCAATGAAGCTAAACCTTAAAACAATTAACCACCACAGTACCTGAAAGACGAGAAAATTACGCGCTTTAACCAGAATATCAAGGGACTTCAATTTAGCATTATATTCATCCCAATTAACTGCTTTCCCATCAATCCGATACTCACTAGCACCAGTACTCGTAATAGCACGCGTAAACTGAATTTCCGCACCATTAACAAGCTGATAAACTAACCTCACGAAAGCTCTTCGACCTCTCTGCTCTTTTTCGCGGTCATCAAAAGCATAAATTAAGTCCTTCAACTGTGCACCACGAAGTTGACCAGTACGAACTCCAAGGACGAAGCTGATTGCATCCATTAGATTAGATTTTCCAGCACCATTTGGACCTATAATCGCTGTAAAGTCGTAAAATGGGCCAATTGTTTGAAATCCTTTGTAGGACTTGAAATTCTCGAGTTCCAGACGGTGGATTTTCCCCGGCGACGGCTGTGACGGCATTGTGTGAGTGGAAACCCTAGGTCTTCAGTGAGAATTTTGTGATGAAATGGTAAATCTGAAACTTGAATTGAGTTGTAGAAGAGTGAAATTTAGGGTTTGAAGTGAAAGAGGAATTTTTTTGGCGGGTATAATTCGCGAAATGTGTCTTAGCTCATGGAGCATCGGTGTCGGAGCTCGAGTCGGGTTTCATATTGTAAACGTGTGAAAGACGAATGAGAGGGAAAATCGAATTATAGAAAACGCTTCTTTCAGTTTCTCCAAAAAATATCGAGCACCATTTAAAATGGTAATTTACAATTTTAATGATTATTTTATGATCCATCAAATGACATTTTTCCTACTTATAATTGGTCAAAAGAATCATTTCCTTTGCCTTCTTGCTAGTTACCACTATTATTATATATATAGTGCAAAACAAATTAAAAGCCTTATTAAGGATTTTAATTCTTAAACAAAAAAATTACATGGGAAGCCATTTGGATTAACTCATGTAATAAGGATCAACTATTGAAAATCATTCATTTGGTGCAGAGATTAATAGAGAAATATAGGAGAAAAAAGAAAGATTTTATATATGATGGTTATTGATCTTTAAAAAATTTGAATTGTTGGACTATTTGAAAAGTTGGTCACTTTGATTCAAATCATGAAATTTTTGCGAAAAAAATTCTTGACAAGACTTTAAATGTAAGAATTTGTTGATCTATGAATGACACCAATAAGGACAAATTCTTAAGAGATGCTCGGAGGTTATATTGTTATTAAGGCGATACTTAATATATTAGAATATATACTTAGTGTAATCCTTTAAATTATAAATTAAATTTTGCGAAGAGTAAGTGTAAGCATATTTTATTTACCTTTGAGTTAGAGAGATAACTTTCGATAGATCTTTGACTCAAACATTAACGTGATTTAAGAATATTCATTTAACCATAAACCTTGAAGTTGAAACTTAAAAAATCAAGTTTTTAAAATTATACTTTAGACATATATTTTACTTGTTTTTTATTTTTTTTTTAAAGTTTTGTGGGTACCCAAAAGTGAAATTTCTTCTTAAATTTGATTTTTAACCAATATTGAAAATATTTAAAATTAAAAATTTATACTTAATGTTTGTTACTCATATTTTCATAACGGTTGTTCATTTAACCATAAACCTTGAAGTTGAAACTTAAAAAATCAAGTTTTTAAAATTATACTTTAGACATATATTTTACTTGTTTTTTATTTTTTTTTTAAAGTTTTGTGGGTACCCAAAAGTGAAATTTCTTCTTAAATTTGATTTTTAACCAATATTGAAAATATTTAAAATTAAAAATTTATACTTAATGTTTGTTACTCATATTTTCATAACGGTTGTTTAAGAAGGTGATAATAGAGTATCAATTAATAGGTGTACACGTGTCAACGAGTATGAGAAGTTCATATAATTACTTTGTTTGCAGACCTATAAATGGAGCCAATAAATTAGTTGGGACTACAGCTAGGAGCTAGTCTTTTGATTCCTTCATTCCACCAGATTAAGAATTACTCGATATATAATTTTTTAATTAAAAAATTTAAATTTAAATTATAAATATAAAAAAAATTATAATAAAAAATATTTTCTTTTAAATGAAGTTTTATGTGACAGAAATTTAAATATAATCTAGTTCAAATGCTGACACCAAACAATGAGTGAAAAATAGAAAAAAAAATTAAAAATTACTGCATTTGCATTTAAAATATAGTAATATTTATATTTTGAAACTATTGAACCAATAGTAACGCGACAAATTTACATTTCAAATGCGTGTTCTTGTTATATCCAGAAAATTTGGTTCATAGACCCATTTAAGTTTTACCACCGGCAAAATGGTCTTCTTTCAATTATTATTTCTTCAAATTTCAAAATCTTTTATCTATACACATGATCGTCAATTATTTACAAGGTCCTAAAACTCTTTTTCAGTGAATTCAGTAAGCGCTTTAAATTTGGGAGAAACATGGTATTAAAGTTTGAATTAAAAACATAATAAAACTCAAGTTAAATTCTAATAACTTATTTGTAATTTTAAGACTGATTTTGTTATATTTATTTAAGCCAAATCTTTATTCAAAAATAATTTTTCTAGGTCTTCAAAATAGGAATAATATCTGCATAAACACACTATATATCCTACCTAAATTATAGTTTTAAAGTTATATTGATTTTTTTGTTGTTATAATTTATAAAAGATGAAAAACAATCTTTATATAATTAATTAAATTTCAAATCACAATTTAGAGTGAAAGTGTGAATTTTTGTTTCATTAGGAAAAAAAATGTGAATAATTAAGTTAAAATAGAAGACTTAGAATAGTTTTTTTACCAAGTGAGTAGCTAAAAATACTCTCTTTACTAGATTTCTGCTTGTTTTAGGTGTTATCGGATGGTTTTAGTAGAGTGTATAAGAATAATGATAGAGGAAGTTTAATATTTTTTTTAAAAAAATTTGGATGAGTCTTGAAATGAGGCGTGTCATGTAAATTTAAGAATCAGATTCATCGAGCAAAAATTCTAGAATTTGGAGCATAAGTCTCGAATGTAAAACACACACTCGTTAATTTTTTATTTTTATTTTTTTATTATTATCTTTAAATTTTCTAATATAAATTATTTTTGTATTATGGATATAACGATATTTATGCTTTAAGCTAACCTATTTTTCGGGTTATATAATATTGTCTAAAATATATAAGAAAATACAACAACTCTCATAAATAATTTTTTGGATGATCCTGCCTCAAATTGAAGGGATAGAAATTTCATAGCATTGTATATCTCAAGCAACGTTATTCATTTTTTTAATCATTACTATTACCCTTTTTATTCTTTCACTGTTTAAAACATATATACAATAATCAGTGCAAATATTATTCGAGGGTTAAAAAAATTAATAAATGTGAATATGGAAGATGATTTTATTTTAAAAACTGTCTTAGCTATTATCTTCTTCTTTTTTTTTTTGTAATATTGTTATCTTTCTCAAATAACAATACAATAATTCTTCTATATTATTATATTGGTATTTTATTTAAAAAAAATCACTAAAAGATTTACTTTTACTTATTTTCTCAGTAATAAAATTATAAAATTTAAAGTATATGAGATATATACTCCATAGATCCATACGATATATACCCCATGTTTTGGGACTTATGCTTTGCCACATATTATTGCATGAGACTTGCCTCATGCCCTCGCACAGATAGAGTATATTATTGTTTTAATTGTGCTTGTGTTAATTGTGTAAAGATTATTTTTTATTTATCGTTTGGTTTAGGGTATTTAAAAATAACATATATTGCATATTTTGTTTAAAAATATTTATTTATAAAAATATTCTTCACAAATATAATAAAAAAGAAGTAAAAAAAAATAGATAACTGAATCTTTAGTCATTTCGATGCATGCATTAAAACCCCTTGCATTACCGAAGACCAAAAATTCATATCATTAGTAATACACTCCTTAATAAACAATATAATAGAATATAGCTAAAATTAATATTAGGAGTATATTAGATTAAAAAATATATCAAATAAGATATTACTAATACGTCAAGTTGTTACGTGCGTTATTTTTAACCATGCTAATTCTTACACTCCATTACTTATGCCTGCATGCGTTAATTATGAGGAAATCTTCAATACACTTGTCAAACACCAGATGCAAAATAAAAGATATATAAAAATAAAAAATCTAAAGCTATTGAGATAATAAATTCGCCCCTCCCCCCTCCCTTCTTCCCCAACTCAAACAAAATTCTCTAAATGACTATATTGAATATTACTATATCCTTTGCATAAAAATAAAATATTATTTATTTATACAAATTCAAAACTTCTTCTTTGATAGAAAAAGAAATACATATATATAGTCTTTGTGCTTATCAAATAACCGTTTTGTGTTAGGCTTATGTATCTTCGAGGCACAAAAATAGTAGTACTAGTAATTAGGTTAAAACGGAGGAGGGAAATA
Source organism: Solanum sejunctum (assembly GCA_025642045.1). Lineage (NCBI taxonomy): Eukaryota > Viridiplantae > Streptophyta > Magnoliopsida > Solanales > Solanaceae > Solanum > Solanum sejunctum. Next base: position 23,823,807 of record JAOTQJ010000096.1, on the reverse strand, counting down.
TTATTTAACTATTTATAAGCAATTAGTTGAGAAGCTTTTGATAATTTGAGCAGTTTCAAATTTTTAAGACAGTTGCATATTAATGTGTTTATTTCAAAAACTTTATAATATTTCTTTAGCTATTTTAATTATAATTTTATAATATTTCTTAAAATATATAAAAAAATTTATCAATATTATATAAAATAAGACTAAAAAAATTATAAATAAACTCGTGCTAGCATGAGCTTTCATCACACCACTAGTAAATAAGAACAATTTTAGGTTATGGGACGTACGTAACAGTGCATGGCTCGTTCGGCGTAAACTCAGATATGATGATTATTTATTAATTAGCCAATAGTATATGCAAATTTTATAAATGACAACTAAAAATAATTTAATTATGCTTTTTAACTGCAGTTTATTTAATTATATTTTATAATTACAGTTTTATCTATAAGTATTTTTATTTGTATATTTTACTTGCTAATATACAAACATGATGTGTATATAAAGTTATGAATTTTTCATAACTTATACAAATCAAATGTATCAACAAATTGTGTACAAATAATTAGGATAAACATATATAAATTCTTATCTATGCTATACTATATAAAAAACGTGAAAGCCTTAGAAATGTTATTTAAACTTTTTGCCCTTCATTAAAAAACTATGCTTTAGACAATATCATATTTTTCACTGTTTTTCTTAATTCATTATTTTATATTTTATTTATTTAATTTCAAGATTCACTTTTTGAATTATAATTTCTTTATATTTTGAATCCACTCTTAATTTAACACTATTCTATATAAATAATTGTCTAGGTTATGAAGGAAAAAGAAAAATATTATTATTTTTCTAATATTTAAAATTTTGAAACTAACTAAAATTTTGATTATTAGATATTTTGTTAATAAGTATATGTAACATCGTAAATTTAAAAAGAACAAGGTAACTAAAATTACATTGAAACATTAAACTACTCATTTTACATTTAAAAGTCTTTTTTAAAATTGAAGTTTAATCAATTAATTATTTAACTCCTAACTATTCAACTCCCAATTATTACTTTATGCATTCGTAAACTACTAACATATTTTTATGTTATAAGTAACCGAATTAATTTTTCATAATAGCTTAAGTTATTGCATCAAATCAATAATATTTATTTAAATTTGTTTATATGAACATTATATTTATTTTAAAGATGAGTACTATTTATATATAATTTTTAAATTGACACAGCAAATATATGCAAATTACATATACTAAACTGGTACAATTAGAAATTGAATTATACAAATATTAGCAAAAAATAATCAAATTATAATCGTGTACACTAATTAGTCAAAATTATAACAAATATATATAATAATAACCATTAAACATATATTAACCAGTTTGCATATTTTTTACTTTTATAACACACAAAATCCTCTTTCTATAGTTGATTAGACTTTATTCTGAAAACAAAGAGAACGTTTTTTCTTCACATTAACTACCTGAAAACATGTATTTTTGTCTTTTAAGTTAGACGACAGAAAAATATATCAATAATTCTTTAAAAAAGTTATCGTGCTTGAACAGTATATATTTTATTTTTTAAAAAAATCACAAATAATTAACTTCTGTATTGTATTTTCGAAGGATTCTCATGTTATTTAAGATATAAATTAACAGAAAACATCTCTTTTTAATTTTTTTAAATTTACGAATTTAATATTCAATTTGCTGACCTAATAATTAACAAAGATTATTCATGCTTGATAAATTTAAAACCATACAAGATGTTTTTATTTTTAAACATCTCTTTATATATTCCATGCAAGATTATTTTTATTTTCATTCAAACCCCGTAGCGAACAATTCTATTCATCAATCTTACCGGCCATAATATTTAATGCACTTTACATATGCCCTTTTTATTACAAATTGATTAGTTCAGATACATAGTTTTTCCAATAAGCTAAGGTATCGTAATTAAACACACAAAAAACCTTTCCTGTCCAGAGTTGTCAACCAAAAATATCAAGTAATCAATACTTCATCTATTCCTATTTAGTTGTTACGATTTTGAAAGTCACGATATGAATATTAACTAATATTTAACGTATATTTTTTTAATCATATTGATATGAAAAAATTATAATTTATAGTATTTTTTATATAGTTTTTGAATATTTATATTTTTAATATATGAAATTAATATAATCCAACTTAGTTTTACTCACTTTGTCCAACAATATTTGTTTACTTTATGAAATTAAGAGATAATTTTGCACTTAGTTTCTAACTTAATCTTATCATTAATTATAATTATTTTTCTATTATATTTTTCAAGATATTATATTTATTATATTCAAAAAGTAATTTGATAAATACCCCTATTATTTACTGTTACTTATTAATTCATGTATTAAATTAACAATAGACTTTCAAATTAACTTTTGAATAACGTAATATGACAACCAAGAATGAACAGGAGGTCGTATATATAGGAGTAGTAGTTAGTGATAGGAGTAATTAATTATGTTACAGTATTTAATTTCTCACGTGTAGCAAGGGGCATTTTGGTACTTAAAAATGGAAGAAGACAGTATGCCCTACTTCCTTTTTATATCACATTATTTTCTCTCCATTTCATTCCATTTTCCATATAAACCCTAAACAAACAGTATTCTTCCCCTTATATTCTCTCCTTCTCTACTTAATTTAAACAAAAAATATTTTGCTTCCCCAAATTTAACAAAAAAAGGTATCAATTATTGATCATTTTCTAATATTGTTCAAACAAAGAACATTTAATTTCTTCACCTTTTTTTTTTGTGTGTGTAAGATAAGGTTTTGTTAATGTATAATGAATACTAACAAATTAATAAAGCGACCAATCTAGATCCAGAAAGATAAAAATTAATCTGAAAAACATTTTTATATATGGCTTCTTTTATGGATCAAGATGAGGAAAGCAAGATTGCACTTATTTCAGCTTCAGCTACAGCGGCGTCTAACTCAGGTAGTAGATACGAAAATCAGAAACGAAGGAATTGGAATACGTTCCGTCAGTACCTGAGAAACCACAGGCCTCCCCTCACTCTCTCTAGATGCAGTGGTGCTCACGTCCTTGAATTCCTTCGTTACCTCGATCAATTTGGAAAGACTAAAGTTCACACTCCGGTAGGAATATATATGTGTGTGAGTATATTCTTTTGAAATCGATAAATATCTGAAAGAAGTACTTGAATATGAACTCACTTACTAGGAGTACTATTATATATTAATTTGAAATCTCTATAAAAATTTATAAATTTCAAATTTTAAATTTAGTTTTGTTGATCCTTATATTAAATTAATGTTGTGAGTCACATGAAAATTATTTCTCAGAATTTTTTTTCTATAAATAGTACTTCGTTTTGTCCATTTTTACTCTTTCCTTTTAAGAAAACCAACTGATATTATTTTAATTTATTCTTATATTAAGTATCCTTCATTTTTCAACATATTGAATTTCTTAAATATTTAGAGTGATATTTTATTTATAATTTTTTAAGAAAATAGTATTGTTCACATGGGTCAAATATTAGTTAAGTAGAGTATTTTTGACAGATTTGTTATTTTTACAGATGTGTCCGTTTTACGGGCACCCGAATCCGCCAGCACCATGTCCGTGCCCGTTACAGCAAGCTTGGGGGAGCCTTGACGCACTGGTAGGACGACTTAGAGCGGCTTATGAAGAGAATGGAGGAAAACCAGAAATGAACCCTTTTGGTGCTCGGGCTATTAGGCTTTACCTTCGCGAGGTCCGTGATTTGCAGTCCAAAGCTAGGGGAGTAAGTTACGAGAAGAAGAAAAAACACAAATGCCCTCCTCCTTCATCATCATCATTACCACCACAACAGTTGTCCGCTTTAGAACAACTGTCCCCATCAGGTGAAGCTCACTCTTAATAATCACCAACAATATTAATGTTTTGTATGATCTTTTGCCATTGAGATGCAACTCTCATGGTAGTGATGAAATTAGAACTTTCACTAAAAAAATTTAAAATATAAAAAAATAAATACGAAAAGAAGAGAAGGAAATTCAATATTAATTAGTATTATATATATATCAAAAATTTTGATTTTTATCTTACATATATAGGAGTACGATTTTCTCTCGCTCACGCTTGGCTTTGCTGTGACTGTAGTGGTCAACCAAAGCATAGTTGTTAGAAATCGATTGGTGTTAGGTATATGGTATAATAAGTTTAGATTAAAATATTGAATTATTTTATTTTATATTTAGTTGGAGGTATTAGCTAATCAATAAATTATTTATCTCAAAAGTTTTATCTTAGTGATAAGATGAGTCAAATTTTTTTAATGGAGTTTAAAATTTTAAGAAGTAGATATATGAGTTAATCAAATGTGATTTAATATTTATTATATATACATAAAAATTTATTTTTATCATATATAAATAATAATATAATTTTTCATCGTATGGAGTCAGATGAAACCCTAATTAGTATGTGGCTCAGACAATAACTTGTTTCCAACGAAATGTTATATACACCTGTATAAACTTAATATCGCAGACCGCAATGTTCATTCTCTCTAACTTGCAGAACAATGAGCATACTGGGAGAAGCAGTTTACAGTCATATTTCCATCTTCATATTTCATCTTATTTTTGGTTTTCATGGTCAATATATGCAGTTTTTAATGGAGTATATAATTATGGTGTATGAATGAGTTTGTGCATACTTCAATTAATTTCACAGATATATACTATTTCCTATCAATACAAATTAATTTCACAGACATATGTTTATATATATATATATATATATATTATGAGAAATAAAATAAGCATCTTGATTGGTTTTAAAGGTGAAATATATTTTCCATTTAAGTGATTTCCAGGTCTGTCTTGCATCTTACTTTAAAGGTGAAATATACCCTTCAATTCCAAATAGTTGTTTACTATTGATTTTTGCACATCTTTTAAAAAATTATAAATAGAAGAGAAATTTTTCTTTATTGATATAAGAAAAATTTATCCAATTCCAATTTATTCAAAACTGATGTTGTTAATGTTGGAAATATTTATGAGTTACTTGTCTGTAAAGCTAACTGTATCTTTTGACAATTTTTCTGCTAAAGATCTTAAAATAAATAAAGCAATTGATAACAGTATGCCAAAAAAAGTTAACTATTGCTATACTCATAGCCATAATTTTATATAATTTGCTGTTAATTATTTTTCTCTTGGTATACTTTACATATATTCAACTTACTATCATTTGGTTACGTTTTATTTTTCTTCATCTTCTAAAAGGTAATGGTGCACTACCATTTGAGTTATGATGACGAGCAGCTACTATACCTTCAGGTCGTGGAAAATCACAGAATAAACTTGAGATTTGAACAGTGATAAAGTTAGAAATTTTAATCCATTAAAATCATTGTTTAAACTTGTGTGGTCTTGCATATATTGGCCTTTCACTTTGCCCTATATATGCTTTATTTATTTAATAAAAATTAATGAAGAAATTGAGTGATCATGTCACATGTTAATAAATTAATTAAAAACTTATTGCAGGAGTACATGCAATAAAGTGCAATTACTTAATTACTCATGAATACAATGTATTAATCACTTTCACTTTGATGTTACTGTATTTCATTTCTGATATATATGAATCATTAAGTCACAAAACAACTCCAAATAAAATAAACCTTTTTTAATAAATGATGTAAAAATAGGTCAATATTATATGCTACAATTATTACATTAGTTAATAATGAGAAGATTTTCTTTCACTGGTTAAAGAAAAAGAAGTTGGGAGTTTATTATTTATAGAGAGGAGAAACTCATCTATTGAATTGGTTGAATACACCAGAATACTTCAAAATAAAATCACCTCTTAATGCCAATAAATAAAATAATAATGACAGAAAAAGTGGGAAAATTATAGTCAATTAGAATGGGTCGAAATGAAACAGTAGGCAACTCAATTTGCATTCAATTGTTTGCTAAGTTATAAATGCAAATAAAGGAAGTTAATAAGAGTTTTTGAGATATTAAAAATAATTATATTTTTCCAACACAAAACTTATATTTTGGGTTTGTTTGATTTGAAAATAAATTATTTGACAAATTTTTCTCAATTATAAATAAGATATGGGTAATGCTAAATGGTACAAAAGAGATGGGCACCAATTGGTACAAAATATCAATTGATATTTATGTCCTTTTGGGTGATAATTATTAGGATTCTTCAAATTTTTTATCCAAAGGGTATAATCATTAGTTTCCCTCCACATTTAGTTTTTCCTCTAAAATTATCTACTTCATAAATAATATATCATTTGTCGGAGGTCCGAAATTTTTCCAAAAGATTTAAATGCAATCAAAACTGATTTTATTTTTTGGGTATTGAATTGAATAAATAAATAATAATATTTTATTTTATAAAAAAAATAAAAAATATTTTTTAATAAATTATAATTAATATTTTATTCTATATAATTGTTTTTATTAAAATCGATTTTCAGTGGTCAATATTTTTTTTTAAATTGAATATCGACTTTTGAAACTCGATAATTTTAATCTAATAATAAAAAAAGTATATTTTTTTGTGAAAAAGTCACAAAATCTTTACTTAAAAGTTTGCAAAAAGAGTAGAAAACCATTTTGGTCATATATAATTAAGCAGTCACGATATTAAGTTGTATTGCAATACAACATTAGTCTTGATATCCTAATATATATAACTATTTAGTATTCTATACATATATTTAAAATATAATTAAATTTATGTTTGATTAATTTAGTAAAGATAATAGCTCGACTAAATTAGGATCACATCAATAACTCAAATATTGGTGATAAAACTCTTCCTAATAAAGACAACTTATCTAGGGGGATTTGAACATAAGATCTCCCATTAAAAATGAATGAGTACTTATCACTCTATCATAGTCTTCGCTAATTTTTACCCAAAAAAATTTCATGCTCAAAACTTTATATCAAAATTTACATCATCACATTCGTTTCTCTATAATTACAATATAGTGCGTAAATATATTATTTTCTTTATTTTATTTTATATGATAATAATTTTTTTTACCATTAAT
>JAOTQJ010000096.1:23736962-23790149 GCA_025642045.1 Solanum sejunctum | reverse complement strand
CCCCCTAGACAAATTCATTAGAAGCAGGAAAGAGCTTTAACTGACCATTCAACATAACTTCTCCCCCTAGCATATCGACATTGCTTTAGAGTTGTGCAAAATTTGAGTCAGACCATTAATTCGAATCAATTTTTTGATTTATTGCACTATTAGATCGGATTATTGCCTTATTGAGTCGATTAACAATTTATTCAAAATTATTAACGGGTTATCACTTTGGGTTTTAGGATTTTAATATTGGGGGACTCAATAATACGATATCAGATCAATATAAATTATTGCTATTTCCCCGAACCAATTACTGAATTGGATCAATTACCACTTCAGCACTTCTCAGTTCCCTCGACCCTGCTATTTCCTAGTGCCCATGTATTACTATTAGTTTTATATTGTTATTACTCCTCTTTTATTGCCAGCTTTTATTTTTCAACAATATTTATTTTTATAAAATATTAAATAAAATTGATTTGATACTCTATTATTTATTTGCTCCTAAATATCGGGGATGGATTACTAATAACGCATAGCTCTTCCCAGTGGGCTATTAGTTAACACAGTGCTTCCCACAATTACTAACATTTTACAACGCCTTCATCAGATCTGGTTGTCTCTCTTCTGTATGTATGTATCTCCTCCATCTGCTTTCGGTTATTCGTTTAATCGGTCGGATTTATATGCTCTTTTTGCCTTTTGTGTATTTGAGCTAACTGAATTTGGGAGGTTTTTGGTTCATTTAGGGTTTATTCGCCCTTGTTTATGATTCTCCAATACTACTGGTTCGACTTCTCGAGATAACAATGGTGGATTGAATAGTTAAATGTCTTTTACTTGAATCTGTTAACAGTAGACTGATGCAGAAGCTTAATTGCATTTGATCAACAAAATTGAGAAGCTAAGTTTTATGGACAGTCAAGCTGATAATAAGGATCTAGTGATCTGATCCCTTTTTTGTTCGATTTGTTAAATTGATTCATGCTAGTACCAACATTTGGTTGCTTGCAATGGTTAGGTGCATCAACTATTTTCAGCTTGGCCTGCATATATCTATAGTTGAGTATATATTAAAAAAATAGACATCAGCATAGTCTTGATTGTTGACTTGGATTGAGAAGCAAAATATACATCAGCATAGTCTTGATTGTTGACTTGGATTAAAAAGTAAAACATACATCAGCATAGTCTTGATTGTTGACTTGGATTGAAAAGTTGATCATCAACATCTGATTCTTTCTACATTGTGGTTGTTCTTCACGGTAACTAACTCTTCATTGAAGTCAGTGTTGCCTTTATCATAATAAATCCAGATATCTCAACTATTTGGTTATTTTTCCTAATTGGTTGGCTTGAGACTTAAGTACGTAGTTTGTAATGACTTCTGCAGATCCTTTTTGACATTATGTTGATATTACCCATCTTTACTTCACCAATAAGAGAAAGTTCATGTCTTCACTGTCTTTAAGCTTCATTACAACACTTTCTACTAGTGTTGTTAAGTTTTTGGATTAAGGTTTTCATTGCCTATTAAATGTACTTGCGAAAAGATTTTAACTTTTATGATGCTATACACTGCAGTAAAGCACAAGAATGGAAGGCACTGTCTTTGCCCCTGCTTTAGAAGGAATCAAACATGTCAAGTCTGAGGAAGGAGTAATGCTTACCAGGCCTTTCTTAGATGTCTGCAAACACATCTTACCTATTATAGGTACTTCATCTTGTGTTAGCTTGGGATCTATAACCAGGGATCCCCGTTGCTTTGGCTTCTCTTTGAGTGGTCAAAAAAAGGTTTGGTCAATGTATTTGGTTCAATATAGATTAGGTTAATAGTTTTTGCCAAAACACTGAGCAACAAAAATTGCTGTATAATCTTGCAAGTAGAAATTTATGCAAAGGGCTCTTTTCTCTCAGAAGGATTTTTCCAATTATTCTCACTTATGTTGCATAAAGTTTCTAAATGAACTCGCTTTCAGTTTGCTTTTAAAAGGACGAGTGTTCCTTACTTCTTAGTAAGTTAAAAGGACGACTGTTCCTTACTTCTTAGTAAGTTTTGTCTTGTACATCTCAAAAGCAAGCTGGATGTATGTTAACTGTTAACTGATTATCTCTGTTTTTCTCCCAATCTAGAGAAGTTTGGAGCTGCCATGGCACTGGTCAAGTCTGACATTGGTGGAAATATTACGGTAAGTCTCCATCTTTTCTTTTTATCTGAAAATTTTCAGGTTCTTGCTTGCTTATTTTCTATTGCATAAATTCTACCTTCTATCACCCAGCAATAATGGTTTGACTCTGGAATTTAACAAAATTTGTTCTTTTAAAGTCCTTTCTCTTCCTTTCATTTGTCCTCGTATATATATTTGATTTATCATCTTTTTCTCTTTCATCAATTAATTCATTATTTATTTAATTTCGGCGGTGCAGGATAATATTCTCTTCTGGTCCTTTGTATCAATTACCTTTCCTGAATGAGTACAAAAGCCGTATGAAGCAATTGTTTCCTGTAATCTAGAATAACCGAATAAATGGGCTTTTATCACAGTTTGTGGAGTAATTATCTTTGAGAAAATTGAGTTTATTCAGCCAGGCAACTGAACTTTTTTGACCTTGGTCGAGGACTTCCTATGTTATGGAGCTAGATATTCTTAGGCACTTCGAGGACTTCCTATGTTATGGAGCTAGATATTCTTAGGCACTTTGTTCCTTGTTCCTTAAACCATGCAGATGTCTTCTTTTGATTTACGTTGCTACATACAGCTAGGAAACACTGTGGATCTTTCAATTTTGGAAATTTTGTAGATGCTTCCTTGCTAATTCTATTATTGAATGTTGATGCTGCAGAGGTTAGAAAACAAGTACCTGTCAAACCCAACAAAATATACAAACTTGTACAGCATGGTGCAAGAAGAGGTTGAAGCAAAGACAGCAAAAGGCTCTTCCAGTTGCACAAATGGTCTTCTTTGGTTGACAAGGTTGAAAATTATTCTCCTTCTCTTCTTACCTGGTCTTTTTTTTTTGGGTAGCCATTCATCTTCTAGTTGATGTCTTTTCCCATGCTCTGATCTCACTCATACCAATCACTCAGCAGCATGCATTTCCCAAAATACATGCATTTTGTTCTACTGTGCATTTGAATTCTGGTCAACTGAATTATTATTTAAAGATTCTGTCATTATTACTTTAGGGCTATGGATTTTCTGGTGGAGCTGTTTAGAAATTTACTGGAGCATGGGGACTGGGGGATGTCACAAGCTTGCACCGATTCCTACAGCAAGACATTGAAAAAGTGGCATGGATGGATAGCGAGTTCAAGTTTTTCGGTAACTGTTTCACATACCCTGTAAATTCCGCTTCTAATTTTATTGATCTGGAATGGTTGCACCTTTTCCCATTCTTCCCATCGCACAAAGTATGAGATCCTACCTAGTTTCTTTGGTCCTGTAATGTGTATGCTATTATTGATCTTCTAGAAGAAAATCCTCGTTGGCTTGGTTTTCTGGGTACGCATGTTATCTGCTTAACTGGAGAGTAGTCTTTCCTTCTGTTGAGACAGTCAAATGTTCATTTAGTTTCAGTTTTTGTTCTTATAACATGAATGTTAGTCTTAGTCTGTGACCTGATATGCTGCTGCGGTCAAGAATGTTTGAATTTGGTTCTTTACCATTAACTTGTAGGAAAAAAACAATGTTTGAACTCCACTTCATTGATATATAGAGGATAAAACTTCAAGCAATTTCTGCCCCTCCACCACCACTATTTTCCTCTCATATGCGTGTGATTTTACTTATTCAATATCTTTTAATGTGCTTTTTCTCTTGTCAACTTGAGCAGTTCTTTTATTTTTCGATTGAGAGGGAGTTGCAGTGTACCTTTAATTTTGTTGCTTTTTGCTCCCTTGTTAAAATTTATAGTGAAGTAGGACCAATCAGCCAGACATCTCCTTTTGCTTATTGCATTTTTGAAGTCCAATTTTCTGCCACTCTGTTAACTCCTCGACTGTGGATTGTAATCACAGGTGGCAATGAAGCTCGCTCCAGATAGGAAGAAATTTATGGATGTAATAAGCGGAACTGGTGATGTTAATACTGACATTGAAAAATTCTGTACTACTTTCTCACCGCTCCTTGAAGAGAACCACAAGTTCTTGGTAAGATCTCTTATGAATATACATTGATCAGACAGTTGTTGGGATTTTTTCTGGGTTTACACTATTGTAGTTGTTCTATGTAAAAAGAACTAGGTCCCCTTTCCAACACCTTGATTTTATAGTTTGGCGATTTGCTTGTCAAATGAAGTCTTCACTTCTACAGCATGGCTGATTTAACTGGTACTGGGGTATCTCGGACACCACTAGTATCATGTTTTTCTTGCATTTCAATTCTGGGAATAGTAACGGTAGATGTTAAAAAATTGTTTATCGTCATTGCCATTGCAGGCCAGCGTAGGAATGGATGAACTGAAAGCATCTTAAGCTGAAAGGAAGTTTTGCAACTCTTTTGAGATTCATCGACAATGTTGAGAAACTTGTGAAACAACTATACTTCCTGCTTTTATCGATGAGTAACTGTAGTAGCAGACGATGAGTTTTTCGTCTACTGGTTTGTAACTTATGATGAAAGGGACTGGGTTTGAGGGCAATAAGTAATTCTGGACACTAATGTATGACTATCTTTTTTTCATTAGATCATAGACCTTTTGTGAGTTTAAATGTTTTAAGTGAATGTATTTCTTCGGTAAGTAATATAATGGTATAATTCTTTTAATTCGTGTTAGTTACAAGATTTTCCAGCTGTTTATTGGAAAATAGAAATTTATTTTGATTAACAAAGAAAAATATTTTCACAGGATTAGATTATTATTACAAGTGGATAGGATTAGATTTGCAGATTTAACTATTTGCAAACGAGTTTTTCTTAAAATAAAATTAACAATAGTTAATTCCCCTCCTTAAATTTATGACATTTGTCTGGTTAGTAATGTCCAGCAATTCATTGCCATTAAATAGACGAAGGGAATGCTTTTAACAACATTTTGTTTTTGTGATATTAGAGAGGAGTCAAACCTAAAAGTTTTGAGGGTTTGAGTCCATTTCTAAATAATTTTTTATCTTTTTTGTTTCTGTATCCAAAAGTTGAATATTATTACCAAATTGATTATCCTTTAATTATTAGTTTCATTTATTTTCTTCCTACTGAAGAAATATTTGCAAATCTAGATCTGAAAGAGTTGAAAATGGCTACGAAGGTAAAAGGCCTTCTTAAAGGCCTTCGTTACATTTCTCAAATATTTGGTGAGAGAATGATCATTGATTCTGTCGTGATTTTCCACCGCTTTTATTTCTCTTTTGTTGGAAATGATTTGATTTATTAGATAACGAGGATTGTAGTAGCCTAGTAGGCTAATGATCATAATGAAAATATTTTGACGTGATGAATTTATGTTTGATACTAAATGGGCATTGCGCAAACAAATAGGGGGATTTTTTTTATGTAGTAATCCAAACTTATTTGGTATTAAGATAGAATTGATCAAGTTTACTTTTGGTAGGGAGTGCTTTGACGAAAATTCAAGATTCTACATTTGAGTTGCATCACAATGGAAAATCTTTTAATAGAGATACTTTCTTAGTGAACCTACTCAATGTGAATCTGAATTAATTGGGTTAAGCAACTTTGTACATTGAATAATTATGTTGTATGTATGTTGATGCAGAAGAGGAGAAAGAAAAAGAAATACAGATTGGTTTTCCCACAGATGTAAAGCATGTTGCCCATATAGGATGGGACGGGCCATCAACAGATAATAATCCAAGCTGGGTAATACTTAATTCTTCTTTAAACATCCTGTTATACCCTTTCTCTATGTAATTTTAAGTTAATAATCCTAATTAATCTTTTTTTGCCCCCCTCATTGTGGCTATGTGTTTGTTATCATGGTAATGTGTAGATGAAAGAATTCAATGGACAAGAACAATTTCAGTCAGCACCTTTGGTTCCTCCTCCTCCTCCAGCAGATAATACTGAAATTCAATGGGTTTCTGAAGGTTGGTTTGTTCACTTTTCTTTACCGAAAAGAGAAAATATTCATACTTGAATCTTCTATTTCCAAAGTAGATAACGGAATATAAGTAGACGAGGATTCTCCCTTCTCTCTATAAAAAATTCAAGCTAAAAGTTCTTCCTAGATATATAACTAAAATCTAACCCAAAAATTGACTAAAAACGATAGATAACATCTATATTTATATGTTCTAATATGGATAGTTAAGAAAACACCAAATGTGCTTGAGTTTTTGCAACATGCAGGCATTATTTGAGCAACTTTCCATTCGAATTTTATTGGGCGTGTGTGTATATATATAAAGAGAAAGGGTTGAATAAATACATTCGGATTTCAAATTTATTGTCACTAAGAGAATTCAAATTCTGAATATGTAACCCAGACAAAGAGAGGTTTAGATAAACACATGATGAAATTAACATATCTTATATATATGCAAAAATACTTTTTAAGCTTATATATGTATTATAATTTTTTTACAAATGGGATTCCGTACTTGACTCCGCCCCTGCATGAATTGTATGCTTCTATTTTTAGTGTTTTCCATCCCTTCAATGAATGCAATGCCATTTCAGATTCAAACCGAAGGTCCAGAAAAGTAGATTCTTCTTCCGCCGGAGATCAACCAAGATCATCCAGGCGTCATTCTACTAAAGAGAATGGCGGGCCTGAGTCTCCAAAGAAATCCAGGAGTTCCAGGCGACACCACCGGAAGGACTCTTCCGAAGGTTCCAAACATGGCCGGATCCAACTAGATGCATCCGCTGGCTCGGAATCTCCGGCAAGAGACCTGCCGGATATTCCCAAAAAATCACGGCGGAAGAAGTCCAAGGAATCCGTCCCTGGCGGTACCGTCGCCGGATCCCGATCATCGAAGTCTAAAGGCACTTCTTCTAGTACAGCTGCATTAAGGGAATCAGATCCAAGATCTGAAGGTGCAAGACAGAGTTCGATAAACAGTGAAAGCATCACTTCATAACAAAAACACAAGAAAAAAAATTAGTAACCATAAAAATGTATTCAAAATGCATTTTATCATTTCTTTTCTTTTTTTGATAGTTTAGTTAATTTCATTTTGGAAATCTCAAAAAGATTCATATTACGTTCATAGAATTTTCTCTAAAATATTAACCTTGTCCATTATACAGATTTTTATTTTTAGTGTAGAATCACTGTGATACAAGGAAAAGGAAAGGATACGAATTCTTAGCTCTATAGGTAGTACTACTTGTCCAATTTTGACTTAACTCAAAAATAATTGACATGAGCTCTCCTGACTATTTTACCTCATTACTTTTATTAATTAATGGTAGTATTAGGAACAATGCGAGGAATAAGCGAACAATGTCAAGCATAGAACATGAAAAAAGATAATTATTTTTTCTTAATATATGAAAAATAATAAGTAATTATTAATGAAATAGTGAACAAATAACAATATATCCAGTAAAATTTCACAAGTGAAATCTAAAAAAAAAAAAAAAATATACGCAAATCTTACCATTACTTCATAGAGATTAGAAAGACGATTTCTTGAGAAAAATAAAAATGAAAAAAGAGTATAGATCGGAAAACACAAATCAGAAAGATCAAGTTACAGCTGAATAAACAAGAAGCTTTCTCAAATGAGGTGGCCACCTCTGCAAGTGAGAGATGGCTGTAGCCTAGTACTGATGCATAAGTCGAGGCACGTACAAAATGACCCATCATCCCACTCTGGTAAATGAATAACCAAGCCTTCCAGGCGTCGTCAAAAGGTGAAGTTCACTGTTTTATTGTATCCCAGACAAAAAAGGGAGCCAATCAAAAGGCTTACAAATTGGAATTATAACAAATTTTGTTTTCTTTTTTCTCTTTCAACTAAGCTAAGGCTTTGACTGCTTTTTCAGCTGCGTCATCTAAATCTTCGGCAGTGATCAGTTTCATGCCACTTTCCTGCACAAGACAAACCAGGGAAAAGAAAGTGATTACTACTTGAAACTTACTTTTACTATGCACAGCAAAATTAGCAATTACTAGGCCAAGGCAAAGGTCACGCCCAGATGACAAAGTTGACAAGTTACCTTGAGAATTCTCTTCCCTTGTTCAACGTTGGTTCCTTCCAGACGAACCACCACAGGCACTTTCAGTTGAACCTTAAGTCAGAAACCCACAAGAATCAGCCAATTATGCACAGAGATTAATTGTGGCCTCAAGACAGAGGGGAGCAGAGCAGTGTTAAATATTGATGTGTGGCTAAATGGGACAAAACAGACGCTAAAAATTGATCCTAAAATAGACAACATTGTTGGACAAACAAACCAAGACACACGACCAAATAAAGGAAAAACTAACCTGTTTGGCAGCATTAACAATACCACTGGCTATCACATCACACTTCATTATTCCTCCAAAGATGTTCACCAAAATAGCTTTCACCTTCTCATCTGCAGTCAAAATTTTGAAGGCCTCGACAACCTACTCCAAAGCACAAGAAAGAAATTCAACTTTTTGTGGATTCTGAAATTCTCAAAATTTTACCACATCATTAAGCCAAAAAATAGACTTTGATATAATAATATTCTTGTTCAATTATTATAAAAAATAGCTCGCAAACATCCAAATGAGCACTAGACTACTATTCTTCACATTGCACTATCAAGAAACCACGTATACCTGGCCTTCAGTAGCATTTCCACCAACATCTAGAAAATTGGCTGGAGTTCCCCCATGAAGCTTAATAATATCCATGGTAGCCATTGCCAATCCAGCACCATTAACCATACAACCGATTTCTCCATCCAAGCCAATATAATTCAAATCAGCTTTCGCAGCAGCAACCTGACCAGTTGGCCAGAGTGAAAAAAATGAGAACTTGCATATAGTTGCAGCAAGGATGAGAAGTCAGGGTCTTCAGCGACATTCACATAAAGACAGCATAAGCAGTACCTCACGAGGATCCTCTTGTGATGAATCGCGAAGAGAGAAGATTTCTTTTTGACGGTAAGCAGCATTATCGTCAAAATTGAGCTTTGCATCTGCAGCCACCAGCTTGTTGTCAGATGTTTCTGCAAGGGGGTTGATCTGCCCAGACAAATGTTTAGAATTAGGTATAGTTAGTGAGATATTTTTCCTAATGGCATGCTTGCTACAAACTCTTAGCCTGTGGAACATTTAGCTCAGTCTCCAGAGGGTGCTTCTAACCAAATGAATGAAAATGATTTACCTCTAACATCGTGCAGTCAGTTTCACAGAAAAGTTTGTACAACTTTTTCACTTGTTCAATTGAATCTTTTCTGTCGGCTACTTTAGGAGCCAATCCATCAACAACCTTTGCAGCATCTTCATCACTGATTCCTTTGAAAACATCAATTGGAACCTGGAAAATACAGGTGCAGAGAACGTTTATTAGTTGATAACAATTGAAACAAAACAAATTGCTAAATCTTGGATGAATTTTGAAAGAAAAAGCCAACCTTTATAATCATGTCAGGGAATTTTTCTGCTAGATCTTCTATGCTGGTTCCACCCTTTCGACAAGCAATAATGAGCTGCAATAGAAAAGGCAACAGCAAGCAGCTTCACATCCTTAGATCAATAAGACATTTAAATATGATAACAACTATCCTCAAAATGACCAAGACTTCTAATAAAGTACAAAGATTTTGCACTTAGGATTTTAGGCCCCAGCATCCCCTTCCCCAAACATTCAATTAATGGGGGAACTCAAATTGAATAGATTGTTTCGTGAACTATCAAATATCTACATTAGAATTGCTTTTGAAAGTTGAAGGCAGTCATAGTACTTCAACTTTTGTATATAAAGAATTATGAAAGCACTGGCATTCTCTCATTAACAATCAGATGCTTTCATAAGATCGTTCTGATAGCTGAGGTGATAGTGTATGCCTTATTGTTCTTCAATCAGGAATATGAATGATTTTTTTCTGAGTCAAACTCATTTATGTCTAGACATCAGGGTGACTAAATTCAGCACTAAGTTAGGACACAAGCATGATTGATGTTTAAGCTGCATGCATCAGTTTCAAGCAGCATTGAGCTACTCTGCACATAGGCCAAAAGCAACACAATGCAGCACATGTTTCTAAATTGAGTTTCATTCAATAGATCTAATATACGGGGCAGATGTTCTTTTTATTTAATCCACACATTTAGAAAGACACCCATCCAGTCAGAACAACAAATGCACTACTACATAAGAGAACAGTGAAAATGAAGAAGCAACCTAGGTAGACAGAGGAACTCCATCAATATCCTCTTCAATTCACACTAAATTCTCTCTTTTCCCCTTAATCTCATGTGGAGGTACCCTGTGGTGTTAGAAAATATAATAGCAAAAAGTGAAAGCTGGCAAGACATTGAACAAGGATTTAATTGTTTATTAATTGGCAACAGTTATTGACTGGGGTATAAATTCTCGATATATGTCAAAAACATTGAAGTTGACACAAAGGACCCAGCAAGTTTTATAAACGTCAAATCTTGAAACTTACAGGGCCAGCAGTTGCACGATCAAGTATAATTGAAAAGTACATTTCATTAACCAAGGACATCTTTTCACATAGGTAAACCTGCAATCGATTAGATAACAGAGCATCAGAAAATCTGCATATCCTACTAGGTACTGATAGCAGAACATATTTTTTTTGAGAATAAGGTACTGATAGTAGAATTTATGATCTTTTGATCAAAATTAGAAATTCTGAGTTCCTAAAATGAACAGTTTGGTCTTGTGATTATCATCACCAACAATCAATTAGATGCTTATAACACTTTTAAATATGGATGTTGACAACACATTATCATCATCATCTTTGTCAAAGCTCAAAGGCAGAACGGGCAGAGAAGCACCAAGAGTTGGTCTTTTTGTGCAAATTGCAATTAGGTATGTTCTTTAATCCAAAAGGTGCAAATGAGGAAACAAAATAAAATTTACACCTGTAACTGAGAAAAAAGAAATTATACAGACCATGAAATTAAATAGCAGCAACAATTACACTGACTACGTGAAATAAAGTGTCATTTAAGAAATCAAATTAAGTTTTGTGCTACAAATCCAAAGATGTTCAAGTTTCTAATACAGATTAGTGAACTCAGTTCCTACACACTAAATATTCATCCCATAACATCTTTTACACAATTGATAAAATGATGCGTTATCTACCATCTATATTCATCGTTAGCATTTAACACTGCCCTACTAAAAGCATGGCCTGCACACTGAGGTACATATTATCACCTTTGTAGCACTAAAGCACCACACTGAGGTACATATTACATCCTTTGGCTATCTGTATTAGGGAGCAAGGCGAAGCATACAATCACTGCACTGAACTTCAGGACTTAAGCGCCTCACAAGCAGGCTTTTATAAACCACTCCATAATTTTAAAAAATAGGGATAACAACTTAACTCTTTTGATGATATCAATGTATGGATGACGAATATAGATGTAAATAACAAAATCCAAACCTTGCTGACAACTTTTCCTTGAGCTCCGGTTTGCTTAGTAACAAGTATCTGCCCAAGCATTTTACCTGAAAAACAAAGCATTTCACAATATTCTTTAAAAAAGATATACACAAAACTATAAAGAAAAAGTGAGAGACAATTTAGGAAACGAAAAAAAACATGAGAGCACTAATGGTGAAACTACACAAACAAAAAAAGCATATTCTAGTAAGAACAAAAATGTTCATTTATTAACAGTCCTTTTTTCCGAGTAAAGGCTTATTAACAGTCCCGTAAAGCAATTTTGACATTGTCCATCTCAAAAGTCCAGCATAATACTTTAAGATAGAAAATACATCGCCTGAAGGCCCATCTCCCCTTTCAGGAACAATTTAGAGACCTGTCGCTTAACTAGATGCATTTAATACTATGCCCTGTGTTAAAACCTCTTAGATCTCCAGAGTAGAGTCCCTAGCTGGTTTCCAGGGGAAAAATCTTATCAAGTGAAGCACAGCTGTGCTTTCATTTCCAGTAAAAAAAGACTAAGCTAGATATCACTGCTGACAGTTGACGAAACCTAATGATACAACTACAACTCACACAGAATAAACTTCATTTTATTCCCTTTCAAGAAAAAGAATCATTGGCTACAACAGATCTTTTCCACAAAAGCAGATAACAGCATAGTTATTCCCAGTAACAACAAAGTAATATTTCAGAAAAATCTAGAGGAGAATTTTCATTACTTGCAGTCTCTTCAGCCTGATCAACATTGACAATATGAACTCCACCCTTAAATCCATTTTTGAACGTTCCAAGGCCACGTCCACCAGCAAGGACTTGTGATTTAACAACCACCTGTATCACCAAGAGAGAAATGCAGACAGCATTTACCTTGTCCTTAGCTGTAACAAAATTATCAAACTTATAGAAAGCATCCTGCTTCGTCGAACTACCTCGTTTTGGTTAGGGAACACATCTTGAATTGCTTTTTTCACTTGATCAACGGAAGCAACAGCAACGCCTTTCGGTACATTGATTCCATATTTGCTCATCAGTTCAGCTCCCTAAGATCATAACAAGCAAAACTTCAAAACAATATATCATGCAAAATCTTGAGCATTATTTGGATATGATAAAGCGCTGCATACATTTGTGCATTCCAGTGTACTCGGTCGTTGAGCTCTATATATACCTTTGAATAATTATACGAAAATTATGTATTTATACAAATCTACACCTTCGGCTCAAAAAAAACATACTGACTGCAATATTACTCGATATTCACTAATTCAATTTTTCACATCTTCTCCTCAACTCTCAAGGTACAGAGAGACCTCAGCTACATATGATCCATTAACGCAACAATTTTTTACCATTCAAAAAATGTAATAGAAGATCAAAATTATTACGCCATATAATGAGATGTGTAGAAACTAAGCAGGATCAACTAGTTTAACACTGACGCGATTTAATTTATAGATTCAGAAACATTTCATTTACTGATATAGGACGGAAGGGCGACCTGATACTCGTGGATGTTGAGGCGGCGGAGCTGTTGCTGCTGCCATTTTCCGGCTACTGAAAGAGACTGATTGGCAAGTTTACGCAGCATTCCTCTCACCATTTTCTCTCGCAGATCCTCTCTACTGCGATCGAACACAATGAAATCGAAACCCTAATAAAAGTCTTAAACCAAAAAATAAAATAGAAGTCCTTGTATCCTTTTTCTGACCAACTTGTATATTACCCAAAATTTACATTGACATGGTGTACCCGACATTTTAAAATTATACAATTTGTTTTAAAGAGCTACTCTAATTTCACAAGTGGAACCAAGTATGTATCTAAAGTTTACATTTATAATTTATTATAAAGATTGAGATATTATTTTTAAAAAATATCAAATGTATTAAAATAAAATAAAAATAAAATAAATATAACACAATAATATTAGTTTTAATATTATTGTATTAGTGGTTCTTTTTTATTTTGCCAAAAGAGTTTTGCTGAATAAAGACTCATAAAATGTGCGGGTTTGAACTGAAAATAATTTTTCATTTCTGATTATATACTATTTTCTTTTGAAGGAGTCATTTTAGTTTTTAATTTCTCTAAAGAATAGTTAAACTACGTTTGATAAGCAAATATGCCAATTGCCAACCATATTGTGCTAAAGAAACAGGCAGAGAGGAGATCGGGTAAAGGTCGTATTTGAGTCCCTTCTTCAATAAAAAGAAAAATTAATCATATCAATTTCTGAACATGTTGCTTAAAATACTACAATCAACTTATGTTTACTTCGACTTGACACGAATCCAAATTAATTGGCCAAATTAACAAGGGCAAAAAACCCAACAGTATCAATAAGTCCATGATACATAGAAGAAATTAGGTGTTGGTGATGCCTTGCTCTCAGAATTACTGGACTTTGTCATAAACTCTTCTCTCTAATCAAAATGAAAAATGCATAGTGAATTTAGTCAACCAATCAAACTACCTACCTAAGGTTACATTTTAAACTGTCATCATCAACATACCCAGTACCTCGAAAGACTCCCGCTCATTGCGAAGTGAAAAAGAGTCAGATGTACGCAACCTAACCTCTATGTTTAAAAACATAAAGCGATTGTTTCCCGAAAACTATGGAATGCTTAAATACATGTACTTCAATGAAACCTAAAGTTCATTACCTCAGGTAAAACTGGATTTTAAACAAGTCCAAAATTAAGAGTAAGAAATGATTAAACCATTCGCCTGAAGAAGGCAAAATTACAAAATAGAAGAAACACAAGCAATAGCTATGGATTCTAGATGTAAAATTCTCAAGCCAGCAAAAAATAATCTTAGTAAGACAACACTCCGATATCCAAAAAGATAAATTAACCATAAAAATAAAACAAGAATTTCAACAACTCAAGGAAACTCTTCTACACGATAGCATTGGCAGCACTTGCAATCCTTGGCCAAAGATCAGCACACTCTTTCCCGATTGGCCCTGTGATTGCAGAACCTACAAGACAAACAGAGCACATAATAAGCATAACATCAACAACTTGCAAAATTTGGTTTCTAGTAGAAACTAATAGCCAAGCATAACTTAGCTCCCTAATACAGATAGCCAAAGGACTTGCGGGAAGTGAAAGGCAAATGGCTCAAGCACATTAACAAATATAGCTAAGGCACCAAGTAAAGCTAGTGACTAAACAAAAAGATATCAGAAGGAACAATCTACATCAGTAAATATATGTTACCTTTCATTTCTCCCTTGGGGTTCACAATTACACCAGCATTATCTGTATAACAAAAAGTCAAAGCATCAGCAAACAAGTTATTAATGAACATTGTAAGATACTTGCAATAGCACTTCAAATATATTCCTGAGATGACTTCGTTAAAGAACTCAAAAAACAGCAGTTTCTTCAATTACAAGCAACTCAGCGCAGTACTATTCACAAGAGCCAAAAAATATTAATCCTACACGAGGTCATTTGGAAAAGTATATAAGAATAGTATTGAATAGGGTTTATTAGTAACAATGGAATTACTTATGCTGGGAACTATCTCGTACTCAGAGTTTGGTTTCGTGTATTAAAGACAGTTATGTCTTTACACATACTTATACACGTATTAATAGCCCATGTATTACTAATGTCATGGTTGGCTATGTATAGTTATACATCCTATAAAACCGAATAGGTATCAGCAACATACAGGCTCAAAATCCTACCAAACAAAGGATCAAATACTACCATGTCTAATCATGTATACATCCTATCAATCCCCTAAAGAATTCATAAGTCATAAACATCCTATCAATCCCCTAAAGAATTCATAAGTCATAAACAAGACACTATTTTCATTTGTTACCTTGAATTATATAATGGTCCATCTAAAGAATATATGTTCCAGCAAAAACACTGGATGAATTGCTCACACTGGGCAGAAGTTATTTCCTCACAAATGGATCAACTATTACTCTACATTTGCTTCAAGCCTTCACCTATCACTTAGATGTTGCTCTGATTCCTTCAATAATCAAACATATAAGCAAAAGACTATCCTCCTGAAGTATCCTTGTCCTTGTATGATAAAACATAAGTCAGCTAGCGTCATGCTTAATTCAACACTCTAAATGATCTCTAAAGCATGATTATCAACGTAAATATTTTCAACAAAAACACATAGCAAACGCACCATAATCTAGAATTACTTGGAAAACAGCGACTACAGTTGTTTTTTGTTACAATGAAAGACTCATAACTAAGCAAAAAAATACAAATTTGGCGATAAGCAAAACAAAATCAATTAATGATTAGAAAATATACCTTCAAAGTACATAAAGACACCGTCCTTTCGGCGCCATGGCTTGCGCTGACGAACAATGACGGCGGGCATAACCTTTTTCCTGAGATCAGGCTTACCCTTCTTCACGGTAGCCATAACCATATCACCTACACAAGCTGATGGCAATCTGTTCAGCCTTCCCTTGATACCCTTCACCGAAATGATGTAGAGGTTCTTTGCTCCAGTATTGTCGGCGCAGTTGACGGTGGCTGCCACCGGCAAACCCAGCGACATCCTGAATTTGTTCCCCGCGGAACCTCCGCGACCTTAAGGTATATATTTCAGAAACCGAATCACAGATCAGACAAGCAAATTAAGATTAAATGAAGCAATAACTGTAAAACGATCGTTACGGTACCTCGCTTCGACATTGTTGCTGGTCTGGCTCCACCAGTCACTCTCTACCTCCAAAACCCTAACAATGAAAGGAATCGTTACTGAATGCGGTAGGATTTTATAGTCAGTTTATCTTACTGGACTCTGGTTCGACGCTGTCTCAAGCTTATAAGGCCCATCAATTGATTGAAATTCAGGCCCAATTTGGAACATTTTATTTTCGACAAAAATATTAAAAATATTCTTTAACTTCACATAAATTATTAATTTTATTTTTAAATTATTAAAAAATCTAAAAATATTCTTCAACTCATATCACATAACATAATAAGTGATTACAAATTAGTTAAACACGTGAATAATTTAAAAAAAAATACCACATTAGTCTTTTTTTCTTAAAATTTTCCCTTTAATTTCTTATCACAATAACTAGTCCCTTTTTCTTTCAATTTAACCTCTTCTCTATTAACAGTGACTTCAAAGTAAAATTCAATACTCAAGCAAATAAAATTATAAAATTTTAACTCAAAATTTAATTAGATTAAAAAATACAAGCAAAATCTTCACAAAATAAAGAAATAGCTAAGTAAATACTTAGCAATACTTTAATCAATATTTTCTAAGTTAAAACTTTTTAATTTTCATGAAAATAAAAAAAAAGGGCTACCAATAAGATAGCAGAGCATTTTCATGAAGAAGAAAGGGGAAAATTTTCACGAAAAAGAAGGATTACTCAATAAGGTAGCTAAAAAAATAACTTTACAACTTCTAGAACATCTCGTCTTTTTTATTTTATTTTTTGATTAAAATATAACAAATAAGTTCTATTTTATTTTTCGATGAAAGAAATGACAAATAACTATATTTAATTTTTAAAATTATATATCTATATATATGCATATATCATATTAGTTTAAAAAGTCTACGTATATCACATAAATAATATATTTTTATATATAAAATAAAAAAATAGTTTTAAATCTATCAAATTAATAATTTGTGTCTAATTGAATGTTGTTACTTCTCTCTTTTGATTTTTCTTTCTTTTTTACTCTATCCTACTCTTCAATCTTCATCCCCTCCAAATTTCCTTAAAACTTTCTGCGACACCAGAAAACAAAAGAATGTACTCTACTCATGTCTCCACCTTTATCTCCATTCCATTTCCTCCATCAAAATCAAAATTTCACAAACACAAATACTCTAAGCTATGTAACTCAACTCCAAGAATGTCCCTTAACCAAAATCCAAATACTAACCTCATAAACACCATTACTAAGCTCCTATGGGGTCAATCACTCCCCCCACAGCTCCTCATCTCCACTGTCCGTTCAACCTGGTCCGCCGCGTGGCAGCTCATGATGTCCCAGCTCGCTCCATCCGATCCAACCGGATCCTATACCCGACCCACTTCTCAATTTCGCTTATACTCCAACCCCAAATTGAATTTCTCCCCGAAAGACCTCCATCTTTACGTGGGCCTTCCATGTCCGTGGGCACACAGAACTCTCGTTGTTCGAGCTCTTAAGGGTCTAGAAGACTCTGTACCCGTTTCAATTGCTTCTCCGGGTATTGACGGGTCTTGGGAATTCCGGGTTTTTCCTGACCCGGATAAGGGTAAACCTGTTCCGGGTTTGGATATAGCTAATGGGTGTAAAACCCTGAGGGAGGTTTATAATCTGAGGCACGGTGGTTATAGTGGTCGATCAACTGTTCCAATGCTGTGGGATGTGGAGAAGAAGGAAGTTCTTTGTAACGAGAGTTATGATATTATTGAATTTTTAAATTCGGGTTTGAATGGAATTGCAGGAAATCCTGAATTGGACCTTTCACCACCTGCATTGAAAGATAAGATTCGGAAGTGGAACAGTATAATCTATCCAAATGTTAATAATGGCGTGTACAGGTAAATGCCCTTCCGTAATGTGTATAATTTTGTAGAAAAGAGTATTCAAGGACTATTGTTTTTCCTAATTTACTCGCTTTGTTTCAATTTATGTGATAGTATCTAAAATTTATGCCAGTTGCTTTTAGTCAGTTTACCTGCACTTCAATTAATCTTATATCGAGTAATATTCTGTGGCCTATGAGCACAAGTACTGATTGATTTTGCGTACCAAGATTGGTTGAATGAACTCACATTGATTGTTGAGTATACTCAGCTGTGTTGTATAGTTTTTCTCATCAAAGGAATGCCATCTTCTTCTATAAATCTTTTCTGTTCTCAGCATGATATTAGGAATCTCATCGCTATTACTCACAACTTAATGGTTGTATTCGGAAGAACAAAAAGTAATCTGTGTGCCTTTCTTACGTTCTCGTAGGTGTGGATTTGCACAAAGTCAAGAAGCATACGATAAGGCAGCAGAAGGGTTGTTTAGAACACTGGAAATGTTGGAGGATCATTTGGGGGGATCTAGGTATTTGTGTGGAGATGTTTTGACACTTGCAGATGTGTGTTTGTTCACTACTTTGATTCGGTTTGATGCGGTCTATAATGTCCTCTTCAAATGCACCAAGAAGAAGATCATTGAATTCACCAACCTCCATGCATATCTCAGAGACATTTATCAGGTACTAAAAATTCCATTCTCTGTATGTTCGACGGGAAAGGCCCTTTGAACGTGGTGCTCCAAACACTGTCGTTGTTTTGCCAAAAAACTATTTATCAAAAACAAAGTACGTGATCATTTAAACTAACAATGACAAGTCACATGTATGCTTAAGAAGTGTTCTATTGTTGAACAGATACCAAAGGTTGCAGAAACTTGCAATATGGGGCAAACAATGGAAGGTTACTATAAGTTTCTGTTCCCATTGAATCCAGGGGGCATTAATCCCATTATGCCTAGTGGTTGTGAGGATGAAGTGCTCTCCAAGCCTCATAATAGAGACTCCTTGTCATTGGGGGCAAAAGTTGTGCAACACTCTGTTTCTTGAATTCTAATGCCAGGATACACTACACATTCTGCTATTGACAAGTACAATTATTTGTTGTTGTTTTCGTCTCGTGTTTATACTTATTTGTATGTACAACTGTATATATAGAATTCAAGTATCCTTGTTGTCTATGCACTACATCTTTCACTAGGTTCTGCCTTGGAGGCATGTCCATGTCACAACTTTTACATCAACTGGCAATCCTATGCAAATATGGATACAATTCTATTTATTGATGCTCAGAGAAAAAGTTGTTAACATAGTGGCAAGTTGCCCTATGTGCTGCGTTTTGTATGGAAGTTTCGTTGGTGAGCAGAATAAGTGCAACACGATTAATTTCAATATATAGAAACAAATAACATGGACAAAGCAAAACTCCCTGACCAAAACTTGTTTCCGAGGGTGAATCTACAAAATTTGATTGATCATTAATGAGAAACCCTGATGTAGGTGAATTTGGTCAAGGAGATGCAGAAATAGTACTTACAAATGGAAAGAACAAGACAAGCTGCAATTATGTAGGCATAAGAATGAGAGGATAAAAACTGAGGACTGAGTATTCAAGCTAAACGCATGGCCTAGACCACATTATGCAATGGAATCCATGACCGGGGCAACATAAGCCAAGTCCTCCAGAATCTAGTCAAATGTACTGAAAGATACTAATATACAACAAGAAAGGAGCAAATCTAAAGCTTGTTTACCATATGATCTCCAAATACAACTATGTTGGCCATTTGCAGTGCCCATAAATACACAAGTTCACCAGAATCCTTCAAAGATTCTAGATAATCATGGAGTCCTCGAACCTCCAGTCATAGCAGCTTTCTTGATCACCCAAGGCCAGCCACAAGTTGTTTGGAAATAGTCACCATCTTCTCCTTGCTCTGGTTCCTACAGGATAGGAACACACTTAGAGTGACTAACAGCATGAAACTTTAGGATTATCATGCATGGCCACTTAGTTGGTCTGAGTACTAAAAATAATAGCTTAGGCTGATTGAAGGCAAATATTTTTTGATAACAATGGTGTCCCAAGCAAGCTAGTCACACGTCAACAATTCCACTAGATACCTACCATCTCCCACCCACCCTACATTGTTGTCATTGTCTCATCTTACAAACAGTTGTCCCTAAAACTATATGGACTTTGTTCATCAAACGTCATGCTTTTTGGTTGAGTTATAGTCGATTATGAAAATGACAAATAAATAAGGTGTCTCTAGTCTCTAAAAAACCACCATAGGTGACACATTAGTACAACAACAACAACATACCCAGTGGAATCCCACAAGTGAGGTCTGGGGAGGGTAGAATGTACGCAGACCTTACCACTACCTCATAGAAGTAGAGAGACTGCTTACTGGGAACCCTCATCTCAAAAACCCATAAGCAAAATAAACTAGATATGACAACAAGGAAAAAAAGGGAATAGAAAAGGCGACTAAAAACGAAAGGTGCATAGCAATATGTAAATGTGATAAAATTAACACATATACGACAGATAGTGAAAAACATGATACAAACACGACTATTCCTGCTACTCTACTATACCCCAAGGCCAGACATCCACCTAACCCTACCAACCAATTAAGTGACACATTACTAAACAATTAAATTATCAGTCATGCATTGGACCAATGAGCCTGCAGTTCTTAAAGGAAACTGCAGACATGTCATTACCCCAATTCCAGGCTTCCAGCCAAGACAACCAATATCCTATTTAAAACTCTTCAATCCTAAAAGTTCTTTTTCTTGTTTTACACGAGAATAATAATTGGAGTATATAATAGCATATTTTCTTTTTGAAAATTCAGCCAAGTTATGACCAAATACATGCAACAGCTAACAACTTTTACTATCAAAGCAAGATGGAAACTTTGATTTGCAAATCCAAATTGTTAAAACGGCTAGATAGACCTTATACTCCAGAATAACACTTACTTCTTGGGCGTTTCATATTTCGGCAGAACTTGCTACCACACTGGCATTTAAATGCTTTTACTGGATGTTCATGGTCATCAAAATCAATACCATAATCCTGCAAGAACCAAGCCAATGTTTGTCCAGAAAATGTACTGTCAAATATCTAAAAGAAGCTTCACAAAATGAAGGCATGCTCATCCTTCAAAAAGCTAGATACGTCACATCAGAAGAGTTTGACAAAGTCAACCTCTTGACAACCATCTTCTGTTTGTTGAACTTAATTGAATTGGTATAATCATAGAACATGTTGATAAAAAGTATTTATTTTTTCTCTAGGAGTGTTACTATTGACCATCTTATTTTCATATTACTTGGCTTGTTTAAGAGTTGAGCAATTAAGGATTTTCTTAAATAAAAAGATTAAGAAAACAGAAAGACAATGTCCAAGAAGCTAATTTAGTTAATCAACTTTTGTCACCAACACTCAGATTAACAGTTTAGTGATGAAGGTAGAGTATTAGAATAACAGGTCCAAACAGAGCAGAATGAATATAGAAGATTCACGTAGCAACCTCAATTAGTTTAGGAATGAGGGGTACTTGTTGTAGTACTACTAATGAACAAACCTGTATTTTTCAAAGTTAAGAAGGAAGATCCCTTATAACAAATCTAATAATTCCAACTACCTAACTGACAGATATCCCTTCTTTTCTATATTCTTAGGTGATTTTCTTTATATCTTGACATACAAGTTAAATCACACTATTTAGACTAGAACTACTAAGAGTTGAGAAGCATACATCCACCTTCCAAGCTTTTTAATAAGAAAATATGGGCTTTCATTCTTCTCTTTCTATTTCTCTTGCGGAGTAGGGTTGGGTGGGGTGGGAGGCCTAACTCTTAAGTCATTTTATTATATCTTAAACAAGCTACAACAAGCTCTTCCAGATAACTTTTTACTTATGTATGTAAGCTGCCAACCAACAATGGAGACTCTCATCACCCACACCCAGCTCGTGAGCGCAACATAAGAATACAGCTGAAATCCTCTGAACTTAGAACCTGTTTGGATTGACTTTTGGCTTATGACCTGTAAGCCAAAAGCCATAAGTTAGGATTTCTAATTTATGGCATTCTTTTTTTTCTCGTAAAATTTTGCCTTAAAAATAAGTGCTTATAAGCACTTTTTAGCTTTATCCAAATACTTCAAAACTGCTTAAAAGAACCTAAAAATAAGTCAATCCAAACAGGCACTTGCACAAGATTGCATTTTTATTTTAATGAAATTGGCAGCATTATTTCTCCAGAAACAACCATGTCCAGATACAAATTGAACTTCTATGCATCTCTCCCTCCTTGTATGTGAGTGTCTATAAAGATAGAGAATTCAAATATAGATAGAATTGAATAGACAAATATCTTTAAAGCAAAAAATAAAGGGCACCACAATAAAATGAGCATGTGTGAACCAGATCAAGTCTACTCACCCAAGTGAGCTCTTCCAATGCCTTAACCTTTCTTGTAGTGAAAAAGGCAAGCTGCATGAAGAAACACATGAGATATCCCCCAAAAACGTTAAGATAAAGAGCTAGCAATAATGGATATTTGGATGAAGTGAAGTGAAGATTCGGAAGTACAATGTTCCTCCTTACATGATAGTAGTGGTGATCTGGAGTCTCTATTTCAACTGGTATTTCAACCATATTTGAATCAAAACATCTGAACCAGAATAACAATAAAATAAATCACACTGACACATATTACTGACATATTTAAACGTGATGCAAATATCTAATATATAATGCATAGCTTTCTTTTGGCTATTGTTTCCTTTCACTCTTTCATTTCTCCCTCAATTTTCTTTTTTTTACTTTACAAAGGGGAAATTGGAAACAAAGTGGATTCTGACATGGTAATATTATGCAAATTTCTAGGCACACAAGTGTGTAAGGCGTGCTTTAGAAATAGAGTAGTTAGGAGGCTAGATGCAGGAATATGAAAAAGAAAACATGAGTAGAATTCATCACAAATGATGTGAATGTTTTATGCCAACTAAACACGAGATATTCAAGACGTGGTTTTGCCTCAGTTGCAATATGAATCATCAAATTACCAAGAAAATATAAAAAAGCTCTTTGTTGTAGTTGAGAAGTTAAAAATGCAGAAAAGATCCAGAGTATTTGAGCATGTACCGCCTGATAGCTGAACCACTAGTCAAAGTACAACTCTTATAGCTCCGAAGAATACAAGTAAATAAATAAAAATTGATGCAAAACCGACACCCAAAAGGAAGTAGAGGCTGGGCGAGAAAATCAGCCTACCAAGTAAACATACCTGTGATTGATAAACCTAGCTACATTCCCAAAAAATGTTGCATCCAAACAAAGGGCATCTTCATCCTTTAAGACACCCTCTGCACCCCAGTCAGCATCAAGCAGAACGGGATAAGAATGTTCCTCTCTATTAGGGCTTTGTGAAACGCGATCAAAGAGTTCCGCGTTGGTAAGAACTTCTCCAACATACTCGCAAATAAAAGCACCTCTTGGAAGATCCTCAAGGGTACGTAAGCCCCATCCTTTCCCATCAGGAGTCATAAACACCTGAAATAAGTAAAACCAACAAAAAAGCTAGATGAAGTTAATATCAGATGTTAAGACTTATTTTAGAAGTAATCAATAAGAAAAGAAAGTGATGCCTAAGAATCTCAAAAGGAACGCAAATAAATCAAAAGTGAGCATCAAAAGTAATGTATGAGTTACTCCTGCATCAGGCACATTACCAACTATGTTGCGTAGACTCTTCAGAAATGTCGACAGGTGTGTGTCGGATCCTCCAAAAATAGTGTATTTTTGAAGGATCCGACACGGGTGTAGCAACATTTTTGGAGGGTCCGGGCAACTTAGATTACCAAAGGCCATTACAACTGCAACCACAAATTCTTACCTGTAACTTGCGGCTAATACCTCGCTGCACCACACGGTTCCCACACTGTTTATCACAGCCACATTTCCACCAACACTCTTTGATGAAGTTCCTCACTAGATGGCCTTTACAAGGTTCAATAATATCCTCATTTTTCGATCTTTCTAATGGGCACTCTTTGCAAAAAAATTGGCAGTGTTTCTTGGGGTCACGATTCATAGAAATACTCTCTTTAAGAAGCTCCTCTTTAACAAGACCTTTTGTATATGCAAAATCACCACCAGTTTCATATGCGCACGCACAAGGAGTGGACAGTGACAAACAATCACCAGAGCAAGTTGAACAACTGTTGTCATCTCCAATACGAGCCAGAGAGAAGTTCAGATATGCATTCTGGAAAACCACATTATGAGCTATGTAGTTAAAGGATGGAGGACTTTTGTCATTAACTTCATTCACCAATGAAATCATAACCTCCTCTTGCCCCTTGGTTATATCTGTAACAAGAACAGAACCTGTTTCATCTTGAGTTGATTCACACGGAGCCACTGGACTTTGAGAAGTAACATGTTCAAGAATATTCTGATCATTCTCTGAAGCACTACCACAGTTCTCCACAGATGCTATTTGATCAGTTGAGGCACTACTGTTGTGACTATTACAAGGAGGAGAGATCTGTAATTTCTCTGGTTGAGACTCCCCAGCATCAAGTTCTGAGTTTTTAGATCCGCATAGAGCCACTGGACTCTCAGACATAACATGTTCAAGAATACTCTGATCAATCTCTGGAACACTATCACAATTCCCCATCAATGTTCTTTGATCAGTTTGGTTGCTATTGGTGTGACCATTACAAGGAAGAGGTAGCTGTGATTTTTCAGGTTGATCCTCCCCAGAATCAAGTTCTAAATTTATAGATCCATTTGAAGAAACCAGGGCCATGCTTCTATAGCCAATATCATTTTCTGCGTCCACCTTTGCTGTCTCTTTCAACTCATGATTGTACTGAGTTCCCAGTTCCAAAAAGCACTCACACATGTCTTTCATCAGCTTCGGCATAGAAAAGTCAGGGTCCAGGGCTTTGAATCGTTTAAGACATTTATCCTCCACCAACTTCAGAACAGCCTCTAGACTAGGCAAATGGAAGTCTGATCTACCGAGAGCTGCATAACAATCTATAGAGACTTTAACCTCTCCAAAAGTCGAGGAGGCAATATCTATACTAGAATTACACATGTTCTGCGGTTTTACTAGTTCATGACATGTTGCCAGTCCATTTAAAGAAGTCAGAATGTCCTTATCTGCTTCTCTTTTGCCTCTCAGTTCTGCTGCTGAGGTTTCAGAAGTTTCTAGCTGCTTTCTTGAGGCATTACCATTTGAAGAACCTTTTTCATTTGATGGCTCTACATAATTCAAACAATGACCTTTAGAAAGGAGAACTGTAGCTAAGATGTTACCAGGAAAATGTCCCAAGAGATCTCCACTTCAGATAAATATAAGCTATATTCCCTCTGTTTCAATTTGTTTGGTACAATTAGACTGAAATGGAGTCCAAGAAATAGAGGACCTTTGACACAAAAGCTTAATATGTATGAAGTACAATAGTACCCTTGTAGTAGGTCCACAAACATCAACATCTATGAGCATTAAAAGCAAAATGGGAAGGTATAGAAAGGTATCAATATATTTTAGATTGATAAATAAAATGGTTCCAAACAAATTGGGACAGAGAGAGTTATCATATACAGAGCTACGCGTCTTACACAGCTGAAACATTAGCTGATAGCGTGAGAAGTTGCCAAATACAATGGCACCATTCCAGAACATAAATTAGTAAACTATTCTAGAGATATCATGCATTGATCCTAGCTCTTCAACAGAGAAATATCACTAGCTCTACTTACTGCAGAAAATTAACTAGTATAAAGAATTGAAACAATGACATGATAAGGACCAATGTCCAGCTATTTGAGATAATACATACCAGGGTGAATAACAGCAAGAGGAACCTCAAATTGTGGCATATCAACAGTATATTGTTCATCCTTAGACTTGATGATATCATGAGTACCCAAATTTTCAATGTCAGGTTCAGTCTTCGGCTCTTTGAGGTTTGAAGCATGAGAAGCTTTCCCAAGAACTAAACCTTTCCCCTTGGACATGATTTTAGGTGTTTGAATTTCCTTTCCTTTGAGATGATTCTTCCGAGAGTTAGCATTTTTTTTCAATCTGTCAGCAGTATTAGATGATACTGCTTGTTTTCCTTTGTTTCTAACATATGTCAGACATGACAGAGACTGGGACTCAGCTGCTGCACTTCTATTATTCAGCTGAGGGCTTTGTGAGCAACCCTGGGAATTAGTTCCGAGTAGTTCTGCTTGCTCCTCCACTTTCTTGAATGAAGTCCCAGCTGAAACAGAACTAGAATTGTTAGCAGAAGATGAACCTTGAACTTCTTGATGTCTTGACCGCAATCTCTTTAAGGGTCTCTCGGGCTCCTCATCCACTGCTTCTTCCTCCAAAACGTCCTCTTGCTAGAAACATGACAAGGCACCAAGATAAGGTAAAGGGAAACGAGAAAAAACACCAATAAGCATAAATATAGAATACGTGTATAAAACACAGGGAACCAAAATAGAGCTTTTACTTCAGTATTCTCAGGCTTCTTACTTCCTGCTGCCTGCAAAAATGATGCAGACAACAAAAAATTCAATTCGTATCAAGCAAATAAAAATGCTTTTTATAGAAAAGGGATAACCAAAAAAGGAAAATGATAAATTGAACCTCTGCCTCCTCTTGCTCAAATATAGCATCAGCAAGTGCTCTGTAATTCTCTACTTCAATAAGCTCCCAATTCTTTTCGTACAATTTAAGAAGGCTCTTTAAGACTGGCTTCACCTTTTCTTGGGAGATACCAAGATCTTTCATAGCACGAAATGCTTTCGCAACTTTTGGATTGCTCGGCATTGTTTTTTTTTTTGTGTGTGTGTCTGGATTAAATGGCAACTGCAAGATCGATCAGTGAACCTACACTATACCGGTCTACATGTGAGCGGAACATTAATAAAATTCTAACAAAGGCATTCAAACTCAATAATCTAGGCTGTTCTACAAACAAAAAGATGAGGACAACTGCTCAGACTTAATTTACTTTATAGTGTTTTGTTTTTTTGTTCATCTTTGTCATGACAATAGAATTTGAATTACATAGACCTAAACTCTATGTACCTAACTTCAGAGCTTCAGCACACGTCAACTCCTTTAATAGAACTGCCAAATATAGTGTACCACCAGCAACCAAGTGTTGGATTGCAAGATTTGAAATAATTTTGTGAAATTTTCTGGCAATAGACATGATTTATATCTCTTCTTTAATCCATTAAAGTCATGTCACTTGACCAGCTTGTTTCTTTCTTTCATTTATATAAATGAGAAACCTAAACAAATTTGTGGAGGCCTATGTTGCTCGGACTCTACAAAAGTATCGGCGGGTGCGTGTCGGATTTGCCAAAGTAGTGTATTTTTGGAGAATCCAACAGGGTGCGGCATTTTCTCCTAAAATTGATTTTTTATTTTTCTTTTTTGGGGGGG
The DNA here is from genome assembly GCA_025642045.1 of Solanum sejunctum. Classification (NCBI taxonomy): domain Eukaryota; kingdom Viridiplantae; phylum Streptophyta; class Magnoliopsida; order Solanales; family Solanaceae; genus Solanum; species Solanum sejunctum. The sequence goes on along the minus strand of JAOTQJ010000096.1, from coordinate 23,762,586 downwards.
TTGGGGAGTGTTTAAACTATCAACGGACAATAAGAAGAAGATTTAGGAAGAACTGCAACAGCTCAGTCAAACAGATGAACAGCAGCATATCAACCAAGAGCAATAACACTTGTGTGCTTGTCACTAAATGAAAAACATATACTACCAAATTCAAAGCACATATACTACTAAATTCAAAGCATTTTAAGGAGGCACTTAAAAAACATTTTAACACATGAAACTCAAGAAACTTGAGAAATAAAGTTTGACAAATAAACATTCCTAATAACGTCAACAGTTAAACTTCAGGTGCCATGCAACTAATCACGGTAACGGGTCTACCTGGACCCATGACCCATGACCCATCCAGCCTCATGAGCCTAGAAGGTTTTGTAATTAATCACCTACTTTTTCAAAAGAATACATTGATTTTTACTGCAACGCCCAAATTAGTACACCATAATTACGAGCGAGCCGTTTTCACACCCAAATTGCTAACTCATAAAATTTATAAAAAAACAATGATATTGAAGTTGAAATTCTCGTTCATAAAGTGGATAACAAACACGGCATTGTATTTCAGTGCACGAAAATCAGTGTTTTACCTACCGTATAAAATCATCGCAAAAGTGAACGGATTTTTGTCAAGTGAAAGACAGAAAAGGAGAAATGAAAAGAAAAATGGTGAGATTAACCACGAGAGAGAAAAAAGAGAAACGTACAATTCGATTCCGAAAAAAAAGATGAATTCTGTGCAGTGAGAGAGAGAGAGAAATGGAGCAGAGCAATTTCGGTCGCAGAGGAGCATTGGGGGAGAATGAGGCTGAAAGCAATGTATATTTGGGCCTGCTAAGACCGATTTAGGCTGGGCTTGGACCTGGTCCTTTCCAAATGGACCTGAAAATTTATTGTTGCTTTGAATTTTGTAAGTAAAGCATACTCCCTCCGTCCTATTTTAGTAAATTAATTTATGAGGTAATGTATATATATTAAAAAAAATATTTAAAAGTAAAATTTAAATTATATTTTGTACTATTATCTTTTTTGAAATCATAAATGTGTTCTGTAGTTTAGTTTATCTCGTTAATAACAACAACATAACTCGTGAAATTTCACAAGTGAGACCCGAGAAGGATAAAATATACGCAGACTTTACCATTATCTCATAGAGATGGAAAGACTATTTCCAAAAGACCCTCATTTTAAAAATATTATCACCAAAAGCAGAAAATACTAGATATAAAACGACTAGAATGGACAGGAAGTTGAAATTTATAAAAATAATAAAAATAACAAAATAAATAACAGATAATGACAACACATTACATAGCAACATGACTATCTCTACTAACATACTATATCACAAGTCCTGACATCATCCTTCCCCTATTAGCCATCTAACCTTCTATCCTAATATGTGACCTACACTCCTTCTATCTAAAGTCATATCTTCGGTGATACAAAGTTGTGTATATTCTGTCTAATCACCTCCCCACTATACTTTTTCAATTTACCTCTACTCCTTCGTATAATCGCTAAATTCAACTTCTCACACCTCCTAACAAGTACATCAATACTTTTTCTCTACAGATGCCCAAACTAAAGTAGTGTCATTTCTCTCATTTATCTGCCACAAAGACCACCTCAAAATGCAAAACTTTAACAAATAAAAAGATAAATATATATAAAAGAAAAATTGAACTCATCTTAAATTTTAAATAATTCAACTAATTTAGAAGGAAGGGAGTAACACTTTTATAATGCTAATACAACCAAAAGTATACAATAGAGGGCAGACAGAGGAGTTTCAAATCAAAATTTTCCCTCCTCAATGCTCACAAGAAGACATGGGCAGTACTACAATCTTATCATTAGTATTTTATGTGTACCCTCTACTTGTTCATTTGCCAACTAGCACTATCGAGGCAGAAACAATACAACACATTAAAAATTGGCATTAGTTTAATAGTTGTCTGTCATAACATTGATTTGATTCTACATTTTCTTTTCTCACTCTCATTTAAGTTTTGCACACTATGATTAGTCTTGAATAAATAAAGAAAAAGAAATGCTACCACCGACGCGGCGACGCTCCCTCATTCTATTGACAACTAGTCGTACCAAAAGTTTGACCATTGAAGAATTAAATAACATCGAATATATTATTATTATTATTATTAATATTGTTGTTTGAAAATTTAAAAGTGTAAAGCTAGTGAAAATTTAAAGAATCAAAACTTAAATTATAATCAGCATAGAAAATGTTAAATAATTTGAGAAAATGAAGCGATTTTTTCTAGAAGAGCAGAGGAAATAGTCTCTGGCTCAGGTAAAACAAAACCAGGCATCTCATTCCGTCTAAGTGGACTATTGTCTTCTTATGAAATCTGAGGAAAGAGAGATATTTTTACGCAAGGCAAAAGATCGATATCCTTCAAAATTCTAAAAAGATCAAGAATTATGTGTTTTTAGATGTCGTCTTTCTTGATTCATAATCAAAACGAAAGTCAAAAGGTCTCAAATCTGCTTAAATAAAGTTACTTCATACATCTTTTAATTAAATCTACCAAACTCATATGAATAATTAATTAAATTATTATTCTTTAGGAGGATATATATATGTGTGTGTGATTCACCAATTTCGAAATTTCTATTTATTTTATCAAATAAGAACAATCTCAAATTTTTGAAGAACAAAGAAAGAAGCAATTTTTATATCAACAAAAGTAAAAATGAAAACAATCTAAAATATGAAAATGAGATGATCTGAGAGCAATGCAAACATCATAATGCTAGACAAAACAATTCAAAAGTCAATAAAATGATTACAATCACTATCAAATTTTTAAAGAAAGAATACAAGTTTGATGTTGCTAGACGAAACAAAATGAAATCAAATATTAACGCCAAGTATTCAAAATGAAATGACCTGTGCCTCACATAACATTCGTTAGCATTAAACATTTTGCCAACTAATCAAGCAAGACAAGGTACTTAAAAAGGACAACTATTCCATAACCAGAAAAAAGAACTCCTATGTGAAATTTCCCTTTCATTGCAACTTTTTTCTCTGTCTTAGCCTAATAAATACCTCTAGAAACCACCCAAAAAAATCCAAATCCACCCACCACACTTTGAAAAATTCTTCCAAGGAAGCATCAAATCTCATGGTTATTCCAATATTCAAATCATGAAAATGGGTCCATCTCAAATTCCCAAAACATTCTCTATCCTTTTCCTATTTCTAGCTTCATTCCCCATTCTTGGATCATCCAATGAACTCACAGACTTTGTGTATAAAGGCTGTGCTAACCAGAAATTCCAAGACCCATCTGGGATTTACTCACAAACACTAAACACCCTTTTTGCCAACTTGGTTTCTCAATCTTCTTCCAGTAAATTCTACAAAACCACCGCCGGTAATGGCCAGTCAGCAATTTCCGGTCTCTTTCAATGCAGAGGCGATGTTTCAACCGAAAACTGCAACCGTTGTGTCAATAGTATCCCCGATATGTCTCGGAAACTCTGTGGACAATCTATTGCAGCTAGGATTCAGCTTATTGGATGTTATTTGAGGTACGAGATGGTGGGATTTCAGACAATTGGGTCTACTGAGTTGTTGTTCAAGGTTTGTGGGTCGAATCAGGTGAGTGGAGCTGGGTTTGGTGATAGGCTTGATACAGCTTTAGGAGAAATAGCTAAAGGGGTTTCGAATGGGTTTTACGCAGGTGGGTATCAGTCGGTGTATGTTATGGGTCAGTGTGAAAGTGATTTGGGAAGTGGGGACTGTGTGAACTGTGTGAAAAATGCTGCAGGCAGAGCCAAAAGTGAGTGTGGGAATTCGCTTTCTGCACAGATTTATCTGCAACAGTGCTACATTAGCTACACTTATTATCCCAATGGTGTGCCCAGCAAATCACTGTCTCCCTCAGGTAATTTTAATATCATCAAGAATAAACTGAAATAAGTTGAAATGGTAAATTGATATAGACGATTCATGTAGTTATTCTTAACTAATTTGGGATCAAAGTCGTAACTTGTAAAGTTGTTTGACATGTGATCGTGAGTTCGAGTCATGAAAACAGTCTCTCATGGTCCGGTCCTTTGTAAACCCTGCACATAGTGGGAAGACTAAAAGTTATAGTGATTAAGTTATCAATTATAAGTGATAGTGAGAAAATCTATTCTGCTCAGATTCTTCAAAAAAGTTGGCGCACCCATAACCTGATCCTCGGAGAATAAACTAACTTTGGAGGATCGACACACACCCCGTGGCTTTTTTGAGAGTCAGAACAACATAGGTGAAAATGCAAAAGGAAGGCTGCATATATGTTCATTCTCCCTTTAAGACTAGTACTACCAAGTATCATTCATGTATATTATATCTTTTCTTTAATGGTTTTCTGAGATCATTTTTGAAGTAGCAGTAGTTGATTTTTTTTAACTGATCAAATTTTGAATCTTTGAAATATATATTGTGTTTGATGGTGTAGGAACAAGACATAATACTCAAAAGACTGTTGCTATAGTCTTGGGTGGACTGGTTGGTGTGGGGTTAGGACTTGCTTGTTTGCTGTTTACAAGATCAGCATTCAAGAAAAAGGGTTATTCCAAGTATGGTGGATAAGGTTAGTATTGCACTGCTCTTGATTATTTGCAATTGTTCTTTGAGTTCCCAAGAATAGTTCAATGTTCAGAATGTAGTAGTTCTTGATAATAGAAAGATTTATTTATGGATTGATAATGGTGGTATTCGAGCCAGTTGTCCACAACTTGACTATTTTACAAGTCAACACGTTATCAGTTAGAATTACTATCGGAACAAGCAATTTCCCTTTAGCTACTCAATTGTGGTCGAGCCCTTCCGCAGACCCATGCATACCGGAAGCTTTAGTGCACCGGGCTGTCTCTTTCACTCAAGAACAGGCATAAAGAACAAAATCGGTTAGTATTTTCCACCTGGGCTTAGACTGATGGAAGAAATCACCTAATATGTTGTTTGTGCTACATTTTGAACCCCGTGGTTTCATATGACTTTCGTCCTATTTCATTGACTGCTATTCTATAAACTTGGATGTGCATTAGTAGAAAGATTTATGTTCTATATACTTAATTAATGTGTTTGTTTTCTGATAAGGCTTGATCTTGCAATGTATGTAGGTCACACAATAGCTAAAAGGAATGACAAAATGGGCAGAGATTTTGAGGTGGCTTTGTAGAAAAGACAAAAGTGTAAAGTTAGGTTGCATGATTGGCCTTACATATATATTGCAAAGGAGGTGTGGTGATGAAAGAAAGGAAAATGTGCTTTATTTTGGCTCCAGCTTCCACTATTTTCCTTCTTAACCAAGTTTTGGTCCCTTTTTTTCTCTTTAAACTTTAGTACAAGTAATAGTGGTGAATTAAACTTAAAAGAGCTCGTCTCTGTTAGACTAAGCACAAGGCATTGATTGTAGTAATGTTTCTTTTTCTTTTTCCTGAAATCATATGAATGTACATCCACACATGAATTGCTTTATGAAAAGTTATGGACAGTGCAATTGTTGGTCTTCCGGAAATAGCGCTCTCTATTTAGCTCTCTCTATCTGTATGAGGTAGTAGTAAGGTCTACATACATTTTATCCTCCCCGTAATCTACTTGCAAAATTCTACGGAGTGTGTTGTTATGTTGTTTGTGTTGGTAGAATTTTTCATAAGAAAATAGTTTTATTTAAATAAATAAGACATTTATCATAAATAATATTAAATAATTCATTATTAGTCATAACTTTTCCATCAATCTTGGACGAAGCCAAAGCTTCACTATTTTTTGGCTTCGGGGTATGATAGAATAAAGCAAAATGACTCTTTAAACTGTTTGCTCTTCTTTCAATTGTGAAGTAACAGTTAGTCAATGCAATTTTCGATGCTCATCATGGGTCATTCGGAAACAGTCGCGCTATGTTTTTAAACATAGGGGTCAAGTTGTGTACATCCGACCCCCCTTATCCCACAATGGGCGAGAGCCTTTAAGACATTGGGGTAATGTTGTTGTTGTATTATTAGTCATAACTTAGATTATTTACAACATTAATTAAACATGCAAGTAATTATGGCCCATTGGTTTACTTATCTGTCACCTCATATAAGATTGTTGATTCCAATCCAACATATAATTATTCTTTTTTAAAATGACAGAAATTGACTCATACTTAAAAAAAATGTATAATTAGGATATACAGGGGTTGATTTGCCAGGGGTCGGGTCCAGGCTAAATTTGATTTTTTTCTTTTTTAATTTTATTTTTCGACGAATGATGTACCGTGACACCGCTCCCACTAAGGTGTATCCGTTCATATCTTTTGTACCGAAGTGTCACAATTGATGACTTCAGAAAAAAGGAAATATTAGGGGAAAAAACAAGTAGTTTTTGTCTTTCCTCCTTTTCAAGAGTAAAGTGAAGACGTTGAGGGTCCTGTTTTGATTTATTTTTTTCCCTTTAAATGGTCATTCTGCTGGTACTAATCCATTATGTTGATTTGTTTCCCTTTTTCTTCTTTTCCCACAAAAGAAACTCGTTCAAGAATTTTTCTTATCGCTTTGCCTTCACAACTAAGTAAAAGAGGATGAGCAGAGGAATTTATGCATTGTACAATAACAAACGTTATTGAAGAATAAGTATACCATCTCTCAACTATAATGGAGGCACCAGTAAGTCAAATGTAGACGCGTTTGGACAATATCTTATTGAAGTTGGGAAAAAAAAACATTTAAAGATACTAGAAGTTTAACATGTAGTAAATTATAAAGATAACATTATCAAATTATCCTTTGAATATAATAAATTTAGTGTCTTAAAAAATATAATAGAAAAATAATTATAATTAATAATAAAAATAAATTACGAACTAAATGTAAAATTCTCTCTTAATAAATAAGTATTGTTGAACACCCCAAATAGTATAATGAACAAGTAAAGATGAACAAAGGAAATATTAAATAAATGTTAACTACAGTCGAGCGTTGAAAAAAGATTTAAATGTTTTTATTCAATTCAAATTTATCCCTACCTCTTGAAGAAACACCATAAGGCCATAAATGCTGAAAAGCATAGGTCATTGAAAAGCATAGGTCATTTTGGACGCAGGGATAAAGAGAAAGATAGAGTATTAATAAAAAAAAGCAATTGTGACAAACACGACTTTATCTTTACTCAAAAGTCTCAAATTTAAATTCCGAGTATGAAGTTATCTTGGATAAAAAACCTTTTAACCCCGAAAGTGGGACTTCATGACGCAAATTTGATCAAGTCAAGCCACAAAATGAATACCAAAATGGACAAACAAATAAATTTCCTTAAAAAAGTTTACAACCTGGCAAGGATGCAGGACCAGCAAGAACCGAAGAGATGCAACCAAAACAGTCAAATGAATATTCGTATATCCATAAAATTTACATTTATTAGATGCAACCAGAGCAAGAACAAGTTGTCACAATTTTGGCTTTACATGAGTTAATTGACCTCCACAAATCAATAGTATGTCCACATTTACGTCAACCCTGATTTCTCATGATTTTCACTCACTTTATTGACTATTAACCCACATATTCGGGGAATTCTCCTTAACACAATCTTTATCACTTTCATGCCGTTAAACTGTCTTATATTTTTTAATTTAAATCAGCCTATCCTATCATTATTTCTTCTCTCAGCATTCCACTTGGTTCTAATTCTCTCTTATCTTCCTCTATCTGTAAGCTCTGTAATTGTCTAGGTGCTTGGCTAAACTAATGGCATTTCATAGCTCAATTTCCTACTGAAGACAACAATGAGCACGAAGAAGACAAGGACAACGTTGATAATAAAGCAGCCCGTGCTTTTATGCACAATAGCACAGTGAAATAGGAGATGAGTTACTACAACAAAGTGGCAGAGGATAGAGAAGAGATGATTCTCACCTGAGCCTTGAGGTTGCTGATGTTGGTGGTGTTGATCACACTGCATAGCGGTTAGCTCTAAAATTTTATGAGGGTAAGTGCGAAATATCATTATATTCTCACCGTTGGCATCACTCCAAAGTTACAAGTATGGCCTCTAGAATTGCAGGATAAAAAAGAATTAAGAGCAGAATAATAACACACCCCTTTAACTACAGGAGAAAGATGGGGAAAATCTCTCTCAAAACACTCACGGGGATGGGGAAACAGAACTGGCAACAATATAATCCCTTCCATAAGAAAACAATACCATCAAAAACATAAGAGCTATCTAGCAACCACGCTTCTTATTGATCCTCGTCCGCAGAATCATAAACTTAGTTTGCAAGTTTGGCCTTTGATACTCTAATATAATCATATACCACGGTAGCCATTGGTCTTCACTCTCTCATCAGGATAGCTTCCCCTACCAAAAGTTCGCCCGCCAGAACGACCTCCTCTGCCTCTTCCCCTTCCCGATCCTGATCAAGGCATTTGGAGAAGATTGTTAGTGAAAAGAGAGTCAAATAAGCCAAAACAAAGGCAACAGACACTACAAAATTTTTCCAAGTGAATGACAGAATTATGTTGGTACATCCTTTATGGGCTATCTGCACTCATACAATATAATTTCGCACGAAGCAACCAAGACAGATGTAGAAGGGCGATTTACAATTAACAAATTGACCAATCATGAAAAAGAAAAAAGATTTGAACCCAATAATATACCACTCGAAAAAATTCATAAGAACACCGAAGTTGATTGGACTCGGGCATGTATCTGACATGGGAGCAAATCCAAGGGTTGGATTCTACCAAATCTATATTTTAAGATTAGAGGGCACATATCCAGTATGGACACGAGAGTTAGGATTCAGCTTAAAATATTCAATACTTTAAGTAACACAATTTTTAGAATTCAAAAATTGTCTCCCAATCTAAAGTCAAGTTAAGAAAGAAATATTTAATTATTTCCTACCCAGTCTCACTTCAGGAAAAATGGACTGACAAATGAAGGCTAACCAACATGAGAATAAGATCAAGACATTTAAAATTGGAATCAGTTTTTGGGCCCATACTTCCTCCACGAGAAGTGCTACTGCTGGTTGGTCTCCTTTCCTCGATGTAGACTTGCCTTCCAACCAACTGTATAGGTGATGCCTACGCAAGTAGAAAACAAAAAATTGTATGGTTTAGACATAAACAGGGTCCACATGACATATAAAGACAATCCCTGAATGTGAACTTATGGCAATAATCTTGAACAAATATATTGATCCACAAATAACAAAACACAGTTAGAGGGAAAGAAGAATGTATTTGATTCTTCAGATAGTACGTATGTCAAATGCCATGAGATGATGTTGTTATAAATAGGGATATCAAACTTAAGCTTTAACATGTCTCAAGTGAACATCTCCCACGTGATTTGCCACATTTACTAATGGCTCACACCAAGATCCATATCCATGAAAAACAAGAATATTATAGAAATTGACAGATGACCTAAAATATTTCAAACATGAATTGTATAAATGCTGCAGTTTTGAGCTTAAACAAAAGGCAAACAAAAAAGATAAGAGAAAACAATTATGAAGACTCAAACTTAGTAAGGTTCAAACCTTGATTGCATTTTGGACACCTTGGACTTCTTCAAACTCAACAAAAGCATAGCAAATGCCAACATCCTGTTAAACCATTGAAATCCAAACATTAGCATGCATACACAATGAGGCACAAGATAAGGAGATCAAGTATACTAACCTTGCGGTTTCTTAAGACTACTCCATCTTGCTTGATCTTCCCGAAGTTCTTAAACTCTTGCAAAATATCAAGAGAAGATACAGTAGATGGCAAATTCCTCACATAGACAGACTTTGACTCCCCTGGGGAAGACAAAAGAAAGTCAAAATCAAGCTAAATGTTAAAGCACATTATATCACTCAGATGTTGTAATTATTAAAAATAATGATGTCCTAATATGCAGTGTATTTGAATTACCTTCTTGAGAAAATCTTTCATCTGCCAGGTCAAGGCTGGCTTCTGGCACTGTTGGGGACATGGAGATTAACTGCCCAACAGGAGGTTGCCACTCCGAGACAGGTGCTGCAATCTTGGTATATGATGGCTGGACACGGACTGGCGGTGCAGGTCCTTTTGGAGCTCTTAACTATCAATTGCAACAAGTTATTTTCCAAATCATAAACCAACATGGACATTGTTGCAGCATTTCCCAAGTGAATAAAAGACAATGTCACAAGACATGATCTCACTAATTTTGTTTATGAAACTGATTCCTTTTTTTCCTTTCTTTTCAGTGTGCCCATTTATTATGAAAAAGAAGAAGGAAGTCAATTACTAATTCTCCTCTTTTCTCGGGGGTGGGAGGGTTGCTTATGGATACGTATCAATAAATTAGCTACCATTTTTTTTTTGATTTGCACCGGGTGTCCAAGTCTCTTTGAGCCCCGACTAATCCCGGGGGTGCACATGCCCTCGGCAAGGAGTTTTTCGCAAGTGTACCATGGTTAATTCAAGTTTTACCCAGTCTGATGGCCCTCAGAAATTGTTTGCACCCAATGGGGTTTGAACTTGAGGCCTTGAAAGGGAGCAAACCCCAAGGCTCAAGTCAATTGCCACCAGGCCAACCCCTGAGGGTTAAATTAGCTACCATGTTCGGGAACAAAGATCAAGTAAGCCATGGCTAATCAAGCTCTTTATGAATAGAAATCAAGGACAGAAGACCATGTTTCCATTGGAAACGCCCTGCATATACTAGGCCAACGGTTAAATTCTAGCAACTGACAAGAGCCAAAAATAAAAACAAATTGAAAACGTTTGAACATACTTCTACCAATACTACTCTTTAGGCTTTACAACTACTTTTCAATTTCACCAAATATATTCTACATCCACTGTCCATGCAAGAAGTTCATATCTAAAGACGTGTGCCCAATTACCCACCAATACTTTGAACTGATCCAGAGGCCATAAAATAGTTAATCTTCAATCTAATGTACTTTTTTTTTTTGAAAATTAGTAACGTGTCAAACTAATGTACTTTTTTAGAAAACCATTGTGGCCGGACCAGCTTGTGCACACCTCGACTTATTCCAAAGATACATGTCACCTCCCACCACCAACTTGTACAAAGAGATGAGACAAAATCTATTAGTGTTTTGTCTCTACAAGGATTTGAACATAAGATCTCGTGGTGGTGTTCAAACTAATGAAATTAGAGCTCCTAAGATCTAATATTGATACAATTATCTAGTTAGAGTTACATGACCATAAAAGGATCTGCATCACGGGACGAATGTGGATCAAGTCGTAAGGTGCACAGAATATGGATGTACTTACAATAGAAGCATAACTAAGCTTTGAAGGCCCTGCAACAGGTTCTTCTGCAGCAGGCTCAGGCTCTGGCACGACCTCAACCACATTATTTGGAAAAGAAGTCTCCTCTACGAATGAACTTACTTGAGCAGTTTCTTCCTCCAAATGAGTCACCTCTGCAACATCAGCCTCAGCCTCTGCCTCGTCATGCTCAGACTCATCCTCATCCTCATCCTCGGCCTCGGCCTCAGCCTCAGCCTCAGCCTCAGCCTCAGCCAGGTTATCATGATCATGCTCTGGATAACTATACTCTCCAACAACATCATTTTCTTGCATATTAACTGAATTTACATACTCAGTCGCCTCAACCTCTAAGGCATAGTCATGGGCTGCTGAAATGGTTATAATGAGACAAGTCATATGCATAAATCAGCATGTATCAGATATGCTTTTGAGAAAGCTTGCAAAATATCTGAGCGAGAAAGTTATGCACAAAGGACATGCAACTAAACCAGCATAAACGATATGCAGTTCTCTCCTACAACACCGTTCATACAGAAGGGAAAGAAAAGGGAGCGCCGCAGTTTCTGGTGAAAACTCAAAAAGGTAATGTTGGTTCCAAATATCTCTTGGTACAGTAAGGGGACACTACTAGAGAAAGAAGCTCTTTCCATACTTGAAATTTCAATTATCAATACAGCAGATAGAAAAATGAGGTTGTCACTGCAAAGACTTGCATGTTTGACATCCTATACACGCCAGATGTAACAATACCTGGTGGCTCTGCATGAGGATTAGAGGAAGTTGGCTGAGCATCAAGATTGTTCCGCGAAACTACTGGTGCTTGAACTAGCTCACTTCGCTCCTCATTAACAAAATGAAAGACATCATTCAGAACAAAGTAACCCTTCTCCTGAGGTGCAAGTAAAAATGTTTGCACGAAGTTCCTCCACCCATTGAAATCCTTCAGCTTGACAGAACCAGAGACCACAACAAGAACACCACCATTCCAAGATTCAAGAGAATTTATTGTCTTGATTTTAATTCCAGAGAAACTCATTGACGTGATTAGAGTATGGATTTGCTGTAGTGAATACATACACATGATAAGACACAACAATAAAAACACAAGTAGCACTTATCCAAACAAGGAAATACGGTTAACTAGAAACTGAACAGAAAAATAGTCACAACCAACAATTAGGTACTTTCAACAATAAAATTAAATAGGACAGCAGGTCTCTGTCATATCAGAGAATCAGAATCCTCATTACTTTCTTAACAATTCTAGTAAGCGAGAATCAAACAGGAAATATGTATGATTCTGGTGCAACCCATTTTCACTAAGTAGAAAAGAATGCTTGTCGTATCAGATCCTGGAAGGCATCCAACCAAAACAGACAGTGAACAGTGCACTCTGTAAAAACAGCTAGAAGCATTCTTTTTTTTTTTTGAGAATTACATCTACAAGCATTCTTAAGGGAAACAAAAGAACAGGAGATCCACCAGTCAGCTACATTTCAACTTCTGAAGCAGACGAATGGTGTAAAAAGCTTGTAGACAGTCCTATATTGCTTAGGCGAAGTGTCAGTTATTAAGTTATTAGTCAATCGCATTTTTGCCAATCAGAGTATGTCAGTGAATGGATCTAAAGAACCCCTAACTTGCCCTGCAAGACATTATTTTCTATTGGAAAGAGAGAGATCCATAGAGTCATCGAGAAGGCTTCAAATAGCTGGTGCTAAATAGTGCAGGATTAGGTTTAGGCGTAGTTGATTGATCGATTTAGACAATATCACAATGTCAATAACGAATAATACAAAACATGGTGGCACCCTCTAGAGTCGTTCAATGAAAATCGTTCACACATTTGCAGCCACCTATGATAAAAGGTAGACTATCAGCAGATAAGATCCAAATGTTTAGGAACTTCATTTAACTGACACTGAAACTTAGGATTTCTCATTCCCATTTCTTCACTGTTTCTCTAAGGGAAGATCGTGGAATCTGCATTCTACAGGATTTATCATTGATAGCCAACCATTGAGGCACCAACTTAAACACAAAAAGTCTTCAACCAAGAAAGATCTAAACATCAAGGTGGGATAACGGGTGGAGTGCATCTTTCATCATTGGCAATCTACAATGCATTTTTCTCTTCACTTTGCCTTGTATGCATTTAGAGTTATCAACAGAATTATATGGAATATAGAATCTACTGAATGACAAATATGAAATCAAGCAAATGCACCGATAAAGGAAACAAGATTACAATATTAGCTGTTACTTGCTGTGAGTTTTAGAGAGCTGCTAGCTTCCAAAAGCTCCTAATTGGCCTAAAGAAGAAAATTACTAGGCGTGCTCATAGAATGATATGACCTCAAACTAAGTTCTCGGACTCTTCACTTTTGGTGCCGCACCCGTGTTGACACGACATGGGTGTAGGTGTGGAATCCATGTTCAATTTGGTCAAACAATTTTTGTGTTGTTTGACCAAAATCGACGGAGAAAGTCCAGAATGTTTTAATGATTTCTGTAATGAAGAAGATGGTACTTTTTATATAGAAATTTCTATGTTACCTTTCAGGATTCTCCTCAAATTATCCACATAAGATCTCATAATTTGGGTTTTGTGAACCTACTTTTAGAAATTTCTATCTCATAATTATTTTTAGGCGAATCCCCAAACCCGTATCTAAATATGGATCCATATCCCTGAATCTTAAAAATTATATCATGAAGGATCCGACCTCTAGATCTGCACCCGTATCGAACACTCGCACCCGAGGCCGAGCAACTTAGACCTCAAAAAATGATTCAAACTAAGATCAGTGCATTAACGCTTTCCTGAACCAGAACTGATGGAGGATGAGAGAAATAGGGATAAAAAAGTACCATCAATAAAGTGAGGGGTTTTCCATTCTTCCCCCTTCCCCAGGCTTTCGATGTAAAAATTATCCATCTATGGATTCTCACCAACACTTCCCTTCCTTCATCAGCGTTCCCCCTTTAAGTGTGAGGTTTATAAAGGATCCATATAACTAATCTTAACTAGTTTGGGATTGATGCATAGAGAATTGATTTTTTTTAGTGATCAGCATTTATTAATAGATGGTTTTGACAACAAGAACAACATACCCAATGAAATTCCACAAAGTAGGGTATGCGGAGGGTAGAGCGTACGCATACCTCATGGAGATAGTGAGGTTATTTATGAAACACCCTCGGCTCAAATGTATGAAAACAGTATATAAAGAATAACGGCTAGAACGAAGAATTATGTCAATTATACAAGAAAAAAAAACAAAAGTAGCAAATACTAGAAGAAATTCATAGATGTTCTCTGATTTTAACAAAAGGACAAACTACAACAACAATTATTTTCCTAAAAGATTAGTATCTTCATAATCCAACTATTCAACGAACACGTGGCCTGTTTCAAATTTGTCATAGATAACTACATTAGATCATATCTGAAAATCATAATCCAAAATCTAAACTTTCTAGTAAACAAATAAAAAAAAGAGAGGAAATCTAACCATAAGAGCAGTAGCCGATTCATTGGAATCCCCATCAACTCGAACAATAGAGCTGGCATCCGTATAAAACTGATGAACATAATCCGGTTGCTGTTGAAGAACCTGATAGTATTGCTGAACAAAGTATGAACCCACCTGCAAAACAACACGAAACAATCAATACCCATTTAAGATCAATCAAAAAGCAACTCAAAAACTAAGCTACAGAAAATCAGAAAGGCAGTGAATTAAAAAACCTGAGTAGCACCGATTGGAGCAGAGTATGAGCTCGCCATTATTTCCTCCCAAGTGCATCCACACTCAAAAACCCTAGATCAGGAACTTTAGGGTTCAGGAAAAAGGCAAAATTACTGTTACAATTCTTATGAAAAGGCAACTTATATTATAAAATATTATACAATTACAGTAGGAGTACCGAATCTCCTTTATTAAATAGGAGAATTATTAGGGAAAATTCAATTTGGGAAAACAAAAAGGGAAATAGAGATTTGAGAGGTTTAAGAGATTCTAAGAATCGGAGAGTGAATAATGGAGGAGCGTCTGATAGATCTACGAAGACACAGCAATTTTGTCGGAGTGGGCATGTGAAGATGAATCAGGGGCATTTCGGTCATTGTCTTTTTACATTATTATTTATAATATCTATTTTTTTTTTTGGTAATTGTATCTGTGTTTATATCTATATTTAAGGAAATTTCATAAAAATATAATTACCTGAATGACATTGTACAAATATAGCTCAAAATTTATATTACAAAACTTTAACGCAAAACATCATCTGATACACAATAATATCCGCTAAGCATATAATAATATATAGATTTTAAATTTATTTACTTTTATAAAAATATTTTAAAATTTGATATACAATAGTATTATACATTCAATATATGAAATTTATAATAAATTATAAAAAGTATTTGTGTTTATATACTGATATATAACTTTAAATATTATTATGTAAATTCAACTTTTATTTTTATTTTGTCGGCTAATTTCTCTTAAGCGACAAATGAAATCTTCTAAAACTTTATGAAAAGTTAGATTATAACATGTTAATATGCGAGACACTATGAATCACAATAAATATTGTTGAAAGATATTTTGAAAATTGCTAATAATTTGCTTTTAGGATTTCAATAATGATTGCATCTATAATTTGCGATTTACCTAAATTATGAATGAAATTTAGAGATGATTCTTATTGTGTTTGGATTCGTCTCATCAAGACGTACTATATAAATTTGTTGGAGGTTTGGACGGACAATCTTTTAATACTCTTAATCTCCTTTTTGAATCAATTTAGATAAGTAGTAAAATATTTAATTAAATTATATAAAATAAGTTTGATTCCGAGTATAAATATCTTTATACTAAGTAGATAATATATTGAAGTATTTTCTTAAACTATCACCTATAGTATTTCGTACACCTGATGGGATGAAAGGTGGGGTTGGGTATTTTTTGGCTAGTGGCTTCTAACAAAATAATGAAAAATAATTTAAATGTGATGAAATTTAGATTAGGGAAAAAAAAATTCATATAGGCACTAAAAGATGAATAATAAGAACAAATACATCAAAAAATATATAATAAATAAAATATTAACTTTTTTTAGAATATAGGGACAAATATGCTCCTTTGGTCTCTCTACTTGTATGAGGTAGCGATAAAGTATGCGTACAATCTAATCTTCTCGTACCCCATTTGTGGAATATCACTGGGTATGTTGTTGATGTATAGAGACAAATATGTCCCTTTTCTAAATTATGAAATTGAGAAAAGCAAAAAACGATCATTTTTTACAAAATTCTTAAATATCAACTACTTATAGAAAAGAAATTTTTATATTAAAACAAATACTTTTAGATTATGCGGGATATTTTTTATTATAACACATATCCTAATTTATTTTGAAATAATCTATTGCTTCACTCATCTCTCATTCTCCTCCAACCCCTCATTTTTCTCCTTCTCCGTCAATTTTGTTGAAGATGACTTTGTAGCATACGGACAAATAATGTTAAATTTTACTAGCTTCTCCTTTGAATCACCATTGACAGATAATATCGGAAATCTCCGAAATATTCAAAGTAAAAAAAATAAAAATACAAATATTAGAAGGCAAAACTTTGGGTTATCAATAAATTATAATAATATTGTGATTTGCTTTATATAGGGGAGTCCAATATCATAATTACAAGTAGAGGAAAATGTCTATAATATAAACTATAAAACCACACAAAATTCCCAAAACTCGATAATAAAACTGAAAGAGAGATTCTCATTGATTGATTTAAAAGTTTAATGAAATATTTGGAACTAAGACAATGAAACTTTGGTGCTAATACAATATAGTAATAGAATCCTAATTAAATGTTTGGAACTAAGAAAATGAAACTTTGGTGCTACTACTACAATACAGGAACAGATTCAACTAACATACTATGATAGTATAAAGAATTTTTACACTATCAGTATATGTTTAATATGTTGTAGCACGTAACTCACCTATTTTTCGTGTTCATAAAAATAAGCACATCCTTCACTTCCTTGATGCCCATGCAACTGAAATAGGACTTCTAACTTTCTGGTATTTATTTCTGGTGTTGATCCACATCAATTGTCCTTCTGCAAAGTTTCTTCTTTGAGTCCCAATTCTCTTCCTTGATATAAACCAAACTTTGTAACTTAAACTTTGATTAACACGCTTAAATATCAGACGTTGCGGTTTAACTCTCACTTTAACTCCTTCTGGTGCCACAATATTAACTGAGTAGATTGAATTAGGATTCCCCACGTTTGTCACTCTTCTTGTGATCATCTTTCTTGTTTTTCCCGCCTTAAAGATTACGGAAATAGAGGGGTAATTGAGGCTAAAACCCCTGTTTTTCTGTAAAACGTCATGACAGCTAACGTTCTTGTGAGTAATGCTAAAGATTTCTTTGTATGTGTAACCAAGAGTGCAAAGGTGAGTGATATAGTCATTTGGACTAATGTCATATATCAATCCTGGATCATCGGATCTTCCAGGATTTACATGTCCAGCTCCTATAGCGAAAAGTCCAGCTGGTGTGTCATCATCCATGATTGGTTTTCCTTGGTGATTCGTGGTATCTGCAGTTGTCATTAGAGCGGATTTGATTGCAGCTGGTGACCATTTAGGATGAATTGAATGGAGCAGTGCAGCAATGCCACTAACATGAGGACAAGCCATTGAAGTTCCTGATAAGACAGTGAAGTTTACTCTTCTTGAATCCTCAGCCAGGCCACTAGGGCCTAAATTTTGCGGCCAAGCAGCAATAATGTTGACACCTGGTGCAGAGGCGGATTCAGGATTATGAGTCCTATGAAGATGTAAGTTAGAAACACGACATTACACGAATGTATATAAAATGAGCACCACGTGTTCATGCATGGTTTGGTGAAGGGATGCACCCTAAAGGGTGTGATGTAAGACAGTCTATCCTGATGTTTGCATCAGTGACTGATTCCGCAGCTCGAATTCATGACCTATAGGTCACACGGGAGACAACTTTATCGTTGCTCCGAGGTTCCCTTCCTTCACACACACACAGGAAAAAATAAAGAATTGTGGGTTCAATAAAAACTGACCCGGAGCGATCATATCAGGTTTGAGAATTGAAGGATCAGTGAAACTTGGACCCCTTGAAGAAAATTGTGCTACAGCAGGTGCACTAGATTTTCCTATAACTGTTCCTCCAAATATGATTCGAGCTGTTGGTTTTCGCGTTGAGTTCATATAGCTTTGCAACTGAATTGATTCATCGAAACCAATCAATGTTGCTGGAAGGACATGTACATCTACAGAATCTTCCTCCAAATTTACTGCTGTATTTGCTAGGATCATGGCAACACCACCTGATTCTTTAACAACTTGACCTTTCTCTGCTCTTCCATTAACTCCACGATCACATACAACGATTTTTCCATGGACCTTTGCTCTAGGAAGAGACCCTCTTAAGCAAAATTGACTTCCATTATCTCCATCGTTGAGATAAACAAGCTCAAGAACTTTCTGAGAATTATGAACTTGTTTCCCGGGGTACAAGGATTCTCCATACACATATTTGCCATTACCTGTTGGAAAATATGAATGAGGGACACAAATAATTTAGTCTTGAAACATGTTAAATATCGTTTTAAGAAACAAAATGTAACATTACCTAGCTGAACTATTGCTGGAAATTTCCTGTCAAGTGTGCTAGCACCAATAGTAGCAATCCAAGGAGCCTCATTTGCTACTGAACTTAGCATTGGACCATTATTTCCCGCAGCACATATAACTGAAATTGCACGTTCCATAGCTCGAAAACTGCCAATAGCAACAGTATCCTCATAAAGTGGAACAGGGAAACCACCAAGTGAAAGCGACAATATGTCTACTCCATCTCTAATAGCTACATCCATAGCTGCAAGTATATCAGAGCTATAACAACCACTGGACCAACAAACTTTGTATACCGCGATATGAGCACCTGGAGCCATCCCTCGAGCTTCCCCTGCTCCATTTCCAAGCACACTTGCCATTGGAACGGGCGCTCCCCCGGCAGTAGATGCTGTATGTGTACCATGGCCTTGAGAATCTCGAGGCGATACATATTCCTCCACAAAATCTATTGATTTTGATGCCTTCGATGCCATCATGTGTCCTATGTGGAAGAACCTTGCACCAATAAGCTTGCGATTGCAACTTGAAGAATTGAAGTTCTTTCCTTCTTGGCAGGTACCTTTCCATTTCTTTGGGATAGGAGGCATTCCATGATCGACAAAACTTGGACTTTCTGGCCAAATTCCAGTATCAAGTACTCCAATGATCGCGCCTCGACCAAATCCAGACTTTAACCAAGTACCTTGTTAGGAAAAAAAAAAGATATAAAGATAGAATTAAAGCAAGAAGAATGGCTCCAAGGCACAAAGATAACAGCAACAACATATACAGTGAAATCCCAGAAGTGGGGTTTGGGGAGAGGGTAAAATGTACGCAGACCTTACCACTAACTCACAGAGATAGAGAAGTTGTTTCTAGAAGATACTCAACTCAAATATATTCCAAGACACAAAGATACAACAACATTACAAACTATGTAACATACCTTCCTTTGTTGGACTAAGTCCTAAGAACTTGTAAGAATAAGTTGTCTGGACCTCAAGCTTCCTCTCTGGATATATCGATAACACATTACTCGATTTCTTCAGTGCCTTTAGCTCATTTTCAGATAGAAGAGCTGCAAAACCTTCAAATGCAGAATGATAAGAGTATAAAAGGCGAGAACTCGAGTTTTCGCCTGAGGAAATGAATTTTTCAAGAAATGAAAGGTGCCATTGAAGTTTAGAGCTAAAAGGAATTCTTGTTGATGCATGTGGATGTAATTGTACTATATAAGTTTGCAAATTTTGAGCTTGTAGTAGAGGAATAAAAAGGAGTAGGAAACAGAGAAAACATAATTGGAAATTGAGTTCCATTGAATTATATTTGGAGTTGAATAATATGCATGTTTGTTGAAATAATTTGATGGGGGTATTTAAAGGGGTTTGAAGAGAATTCAAAATTGGAATTGTGAAACAAAAGAATGAAGAAACTCGTGAAATTCAAGAGCTCCTCTTCACGAGGTGTCAATCGAACAAAAAGTCTAGAAACATTCCCAAGTTCTTCTTCTTCAAAAAAAAAAAGTTTCTCATCTGTACTACGTGCTTACTCGATATCTTTTAAGTTGAATTGATTATCCGAAGAAGAATTAGGCTAAAATTTAGGATAGATTTTGAAAAAATAGAACTTTTATCGAAGAGAAGCAAATGAGTCCCAACCAAACTTGAGTCATGCCAAGAACTTGAACATATGGTGTAAAAACTTGAGATTATATCTAACATGTGAGACGGAGATTAAAGATGAATGGATACTTATCAATCCACTACGATCTTTATTGGTATTAAATTTGTAGTATAGTGGAAAGAAACTTTTAGAACGTGAAGATTTTGTTCATTTAATACTTTCAATTTACAAAATTAAATGCCAGTGGTTTTTTGTTTTTCATGGCACACGCTCCACTTCGCCGTTGCTTTTTACTGCATTTAAGCATTGAATTTAGTCACGCTCAGCTTCTTCGTAAGATATTGGCACACATCTGAGGCTCCTTTTGTAACAAAAACTACTACATGTAACTGTTCATTTACATGTAAAATTAACTACCTAGAAAACGAGACACAGTAATCCATTATCACATATTAAAATGCACTAATAATGTAAGTTAATTCCCCAAGAACATAGTCAAATGCCCTCAATCTATAGTCCAATTACCAACTACACATCTATACTTCACACAGGAGTTCGATTACCAGATTACCAACTTTACCTTTAGCTTTGAGCTATACTACCATTTGCTGGAAGGAATTCAAGCCAAAATATGCGATCTCGAGATTCAAGAAGAGTACAAAATTAAGAAATTCATCTACAGCCAAACTTTTTTGGGACAACCATAGCCTCTATATTTTCCCTTTTTTGAGATCTAAGATATAAATCTCTTAACCTTTGGTAATTGAACTTTATTTAAAACACGACGATGCTAGTTGCAACTAAGATCTGTGTCGTGCATATATGAAAAATAATGCCCGCAGATTTGCAAAGCTTCAAGTATACTCATGCAGTTTGCAGTAGGTGGTTCTTTGCTTAGAATGGTCGATTATCGAAAGAAAAAAATTGATTCGACTATGCTATCTTTCCCAGAAAATGAGGGACTAGATAAGCAAAGGGAGAGTGAGAATGATCCGAGTTTCAACAGGTCGAATCATACGGAAAAGTAAGTGAGAAACCATTAGTAGACTATTAGAAGAATCTGAGTTTGAATAACAAATAGTACTAAAAAAGATTCATCCTAAATCATGACATTAATTACAATTGCACATTCAAGTCATATAAGTTATCAGCCTCAAAACTGTCAATCCCACAAAAAAGGTGGGGATGATGATCTTTTTGTAGGCTATTTTCTCACTTTCCCGGTCATGTTATTGAAAAATTCACTTCATCGATCTATTCAGAGCACCAGTTCTTTCCTATGATAATATCTATCGGTATGATCAAAATTTGGAGGGAAAGAACTGTCAATGTTATCATAATCATGCCTGAATAAGGTTGATCCTTGCAGCCTGGTGCACAGTGCCTTCTTATGCTACAACATTGGTATACCATAACATCCAACGGCAAAAGTTAGTCCAGTAATATGTCCATTTCCTCTTGCGCTTCATGTATGAAATAACAAATAGTTCAAACACGTCTTTTCTTGTAAATGTACTACTCATTCTCATAGCTTGAAAGACGAGCATCGGACAAAACAGTGAAAAGTTGCGTATCCACAAAAAGCTGCATAACAAGGAAGAGAATAAATCAATGAGAATATACATCAGCCTGCTCAAAAGAAGATGCAAGTATCAAGGAGAAGGTTCTATTTTATCACAAGTATGTGAAACAGATGAATATTGGAATTATTCTACATATTCCCCAAGCGATAGATCTGTTAATGTAACTAGTGACACCCTCCTCCAAGACATGAACTTTGCAGGAGCAAAGGAAGGAAATGTTAGGAGTCGATGAGCAGAAAGGAATATATAAGTACAGCCCGTTGGCGACATCACGTTAATGGATTAATAATGTTGACTCAAAGAGGATAGATAATGACTATTCATAGCTATTACCAATAAAAAGCATCATATATGTGGACCAAATTGAATATTAGCTTAGGTCCCTCCTCCTCATGTATGGAGTTTGATATAACAGGCATAGGGAAAAAAGATTCTTGTTTTTACACAGAGATCGCTGGCATCTTATCCAAGATGTTTTCTCTTGAACAGTATTCATTTTCTCTCTGAACCTAGTTTAACTACAGAATAGAACTAACTTAGAATATACACCCCACTGAAGTAACGTTCATCTCATGGAAAAATTCAAGCCAAGCCAAATTCATCCATATAATAGCTTCATACTCACACTTTAGAACATATAAAAATTGGGTGCTCTGCCACCGTGCTTTTGAACTATGTTGCTCGGACTCTTCAAAAATGTCGAGGGGTGCATGTCGGATCTTCCAAAAATAGTATATTTTTGAAGGATCTGACGCAGGGGCGACAACATTTATGGAGAGTCCGAGCAACTTAGTTTTTGAATACCATTCTTGAAGGTTCTTGGTGAGGTCATGGTCAAGAGAGTGAAAGCCCTTTCTGGAGGCAGAATAGCTAAAAAGGGGTCAGAAAGGAGCTCATATTGGTAATTTGAAGAAGACCCAGGAAACCCATTTGTAATGCCAATAAAATGAAAAAAGCGACTTCCCGAGTAATAAGAAAATGAAATGTTAACTGTGAATAAGGCACATTACTCCAATTTGATTGTACGTTCAAATCATTAGTCAGTGGGAACAGAAAAACAAAATTCCAATCCAGCACCATAATACACTGCTGCACATCTATTCTGACTGTCACACCAATTAGGCTGCGTTATTCAGCAGAATTCATCTGCCTATACCACTTAACAATAAATCGAAATGCCTTCAAAAGGAGTGATATGTGGTATTGAGCAGGTCAAGTATAAATGAAAAGACAATTAAATAATAACCACTTACAGATGACAGAGGAATTTATTTACCTTCACAAAAGGTTGATCCCTACCAGGAAAAGAATCAATAAAGCTATCCTTTAGCAGTATCGAAACCTACAAAATAACAGGAGAAGCATAACGGACTCAGACTACTCGTTTCCAGATCCACATACCAAAAGATTGTGGGGTCAATTGGAAACCCGTCATACCCGGTCACTGTTTGATTGTACACTAGTTATTGTATGGGACCTCAAATCCGAGCAAAGATTCTCCAAATAGCGCCGCATAACAGACAAGAATTGTGAGGCAGCTTCAGCCTGTAGATTAGTCATAATTTAACACTAAAACTTCAAAGGAGAAAGAATAGGGTTTAGAATTAAAAGAATTCAGAAAAGAAAGCTATGACACAAGCACCATTTTTTACAATATGTCAACTAGCCTGCACATAAAAAACCTTTTCTCATTATATTTGTTGCCCTGATCATAAAACATTTTTTGAGGATGAATAAAGGATTTTTTTAATTTAACTGACCAATGAAAAAGGTTAAAAATAAAAGTAGGGCTGTACATGGTGAAAGGATTGCTATCATCATGATATAGTGATATACAACATGGAACACACTGTTGAAGATGGAAAGAACACAATTGAAAAGGGTGGAGATTAGCTCTCTAGGAATCTCCACACCCTTCCATATCCTTCCATACTCTTCTATATCCTTCCATACTATTCTATGCTCTTCTACAATGTTCTACAAAGACATTTCTAGACTATATATTTTATAGATACTTCTCGATAATTAGAGAAAGTAGGAGATGATAATTTCAACACTCCCCCTCAACGACTACTTTCTCTTATCGCGGTTCTCGTAGTCATGTTAAGCCTTCTTCGAAATTCTTCCACCTTGTTGCCATTGAGACCCTTGGTGAAAATATCTGCAACTTGCTCTTCAGTCTTTATGTGCTTCACGTCGATTTCACCTCGTAGTACCTTTTCCCTGATAAAGTGATAGTGTACTTCAACATGTTTAGTCCTGGCATGAAAAACTGGATTTTCCGCCAACCGTATAGCTGAGAGATTATCACAATATAACTCCACAGAGTAGTCAACTGGTTGGCGAATATCTTTTAGTAACTGGATCAACCAAACACATTCTTGTGCCGCCATTGCTGCTGCACGATACTCTGCTTCGGTACTTGATAATGACACTGTAGGTTGTCGTTTACTACACCAAGATATAGCAGCAGATCCAAGGCCAAATATGTAACCCGTGGTAGATCGACGGGTGTCATGGTCACCAGCATAGTCGGCATCACAATGACCGACCAACTCACATTACCGCCTTTGGTGTAAAATAGACCATAGTCAAGAGTTCCTTTTACATACCTTAGTATGCGTCGCACTGCTTCCAAGTGAAGCTTCTTAGGTTTTTGCATGTAGCGACTCACTACACCAATAGCATAGGTAATATCTGGCCTCGTCAATATGAGGTAGATTAGACTCCTAACCAATTGTCGGTACATGGTGGAATCATCTAAATCCTTTCCTTCCGTCGCACAGAGTTTTACATTTACCTCCATCGGGGTTGAGATTGGCTTGCAATCAAGCATCACGTACTTATCGAGGAGATCTTGAGCATATTTTTGTTGACATAGAAATAACCCATCTTTAGTTCTTTCTACTTCAAGACCAAGGAAGTGATTTAACTCACCAAGTTCTTTCATTTGAAAACGGACTGAGAGATTTCCTCGAGTTTGTTGAATCTCCTCCACGTGATCTCCTGTAATGATAAGATCATCTACGTAGACAAGTACTATGGCTATTTTTCCTTCTCGTGTTTTCACAAATAGGCTTGAATCAGCTGGTGTTATTGAATAACCACTTTTAACCAAGAATTCTGCAATCTTACCATACCAGGCTCTTGGTGGTTGCTTGAGTCCATATAACGGCTTCTTCAATTTACACACATAACTTGGATGACTTTTGCTCTCAAAGCCTCTAGGTTGCTCCATGTATATTTCTTGATCAAGCTCTCCATGCAAAAATGCATTCTTCACATCCATCTGCCAAAGTTTCCAGGATTTGGTTGTTGCTAGCGCCAATAAGACTCGGACTGTGATAATCTTGGCTACTAGACTAAATGTCTCCTCATAGTCTAGGCCATATGTCTGAGAGAATCCTCGAGCAACCAAGCGAGCTTTATATCTATCA
>JAOTQJ010000096.1:23719761-23736862 GCA_025642045.1 Solanum sejunctum | reverse complement strand
GTGTAGTCTCCTTGCCACCAACAATGCTCCATAAATCTTGTCCCACCAAATAGTACTTGATGCGAGTAGACCAAGTATTGTAGTTGTTCCCATTGAGCTTCTTAAGTGAGCTAGTTGATGATAGTAGATCCGCTATGACAATTTGGTTAGCGTCCGACACTCAACCAATAGAGTTTGGTTCCCGACCAAAGAATTCTCACACTCCCAGAGTGTATATCGACAAAATCGCTAGCTCGAATATAACGGTCCCCGACAACCTGGCTCTGATACCACTTGTTGAAGATGGAAAGAACACAATCGAAAAGGAGAAAACTTATGGAGAAAATATTATACACTCAAAATACTCTTAAGTATTTTGTGGGAGAATGCTCTCAAACTTGCTTGATTACAAGTGAGAGGAGAACACCCCTATATATACTACTCCACCTCCATAATGAAGGGTGGAGATTGATTTGATCTAAGGGTGGAGATTAGCTCTCTAGAATACTCCACATATCTCTTAGGAATCTCCACACCTTTCCATATCCTTCCATACCACTTTATACTCTTCTACAATGTTCTACAAAGACATTTCTAGACTACATATTTTATAAGATACTTCTAGATAATTAGAGAAAGTAGGAGATGATAATTTCAACACACTCTAATATAGTTTAAATTGATATGTTCCCAAAATCAAAGTTACATTACCCTTATTTATCCTCTCTTGAAATAGACTCCACACTCTAAATATGGTTTAAAATTCCTCATCTTTGTCACCGGGGCAGAGTCAGGTAGAGGGATCAATTGAGATCGCTTCAAATTGGATATACTCTTTGATTTTGGTCATGCTATTCTAGTATATGCATACAAAATGTATTGGGGTGTGCCAATATAAAGATCTTCATTAGTGCGTAAACCGATTGTATACCACCACCGATAAACACTAAAATAAGCAATATTCACTGGGTCGGATTCAATTGGTCAATTCAAATTGGAACTGTCAAGTCATCCAGATCATCCAAACCCCCTTTGGCGGAAAACTACACTTTGTATGCATAATGAAAATTATATTTTATTTATATACAGTAGATGTTGAATCCCCTATGATTTATTCTGTGTTTACTTGTTCATTTTTGAACTTTCTTAGTGAAAATCATGGTTAAATTGATTGTCACATCTTAATTCAGACTTAGGCTAGTAAAGGTGCAAGTGAAGATGGAAGATAAATCTAAATATGTGACTGACTGTTTAAGCTCCATCTATTCAAAATAAGAATCCTAAAAACAATTAAGTTACATTTCTTTTAGCAGATTTAGACAATGCTTTTATGGATGAATTTTCAAATCTTTGCAACTGCATTAGCTTTTCAGAAAAGTTCTGGCTGTTCTGCAAAATATTTTGAACTTGAAGAACTACCAGGACCATAAGTAAATATCTATTACTGGTCCGAGCGCATGTGTTTCATTGACTACATTTTTGAATAATTGACGCAGCAAACAGACCCCTCCTACTAAGCCATTTGAATCCTTCCAGTAGATTATTAGCAGTTTAGAGTTAAGACTGCTCACACTTAGTTGAAGAAAGAGCGAGCCAGTCAGATGTATTATGTTATTTCACTTTTTGAGTAATACGGAATATGCAAATGATGCAGAAGCTTTGCTAGAACTCTGGTGCCATTCGCGCTAAAGAAAAAGCAATTCTTCATCCAATCTCTTTTCCAGCTTCTGGTCTAATAGAGGCTCTCTAGGATTAGAAGAGGTCCATACTTTGGTATTTTTGCTCACTGTACAGAAATTCCAGCACTAACATTGTACGGTTTTTTTATATTTTCAAAAGGAGTGAGCAGGTCGAACCAATTCCCTAATAATCATATAGGACTTAAAAACATTCCACTAAAACTTACAGGAAAAAATGATGCACTATAAAGCATATTCAAATTTGGATCACCGGAAAAAATGTTAATGACATCACAATGATATAATAGGAAAATTTTTCCAGGGTATTTAAATCTCAGGCTAAGTACGTTAAAAGAAATTAAATGACATATACCTGCACTTCATTGTATCTGTATATAGGGCGACGTTGCGCAACAGCGTCTTCACGTGACAATCTGGCATGGATGGGCCGCAGTTCTGATAGAAGCTGCTTACGTTGAGGAAGTAGAGGCAAGTAACAAGATTTTATCTGCACCCCCAACCAAAAAAATAACATCATGAAGAATTTGAAGGGTAAGGCACCAAGTTCTAGAAATATTGAGAAGAATTACATTAAACAGCATCCAGAAATATAGAAGAATTTATCTGCTCATGGATAAAGCACAAGCTAAGAAAAATAAAATACATCTTCATATCCAACACCAGTAGTAGGGAAAGGATCAGCAGATGAACTTCGGTTAATATAATCATTTACAAATTGTTAAACAGAAGACGAAAAAATAGTAGCACAGGTTTAGACTAATAAAAAGGAGAAAGAAGAAAACATTTTGTGTGGGCCAGAGTTCTCACGAGCAAACTTGCAGCATCCACTTACCAGATAAACTAAATACTTCCACGAACTATAACTATAATGAATTTACCTGATCTTTGGTTACATTAACACGGACAAGATTAACACTTTTCATCTTCAAATCATTTGGTTTGTGCTGCAGCCCAACCTGTCAATCATTCGCCACATAGAAGACAATGAAATTGAGAATATGATTTGCAATTTCTCGTCTGAGTGCAAAACAGAACTCTTATGGATGAATCTGTTGGCAAAAATAAGTTATTATAACAAAAGATAAATGGAACACAAAAGTGTTGAGTGGGTCCCTCCAAATGGAGGGCCCATATGACAATTTTCAACAATTGCTGCACAATCCATTTGAATAATTGTTCAAATGAAGGCAGTGCAAATTTCTTCAATATTGTTTTAAAGTTGGCCACCAACTTTTAGCCAACTTTTGACAATTAAACCTGCAGACATCACTATAAAAGGAGCAATTGCTCCTCAGTTTTTAGTGAATCAATCAGAAAGAGAGAAAATACAGAGAGAGCCACAGATCTTTTTTCTTCTATGAGGTATACCATAGACTGTAAAATAAAATAGTCTATGAAGAAAAATTAAAGTGTGCGCTTAGAAAATATTTTTTCCTAAAAGAAATAGTGTGTTCACTATTTTTTGGTATTTTTCTCTGAGAGCCTACTATTTATAATAGTAGAAGAAATTATACACTTGTGCCTACTATTTGTAATAGTAGAAGAAATATAGTAGAAGTGTTGACTTGTGGACGTAGCCCAAAAGTTTTGGGTGAACCAGGTTAAATATTCTGGTGTTCATTTTGCTTTATTTATTCATCCTAAATTTTATTGCTCACTCCGCTGCGTGGGCCCCAACAAAAAAAATGGCTAAGTATGGTACTTTCAGATACCACAAACCTCAACAGTTGGCTTTCAACCTTATCAGTTATCCCAGACTAACTGCCATTTCGAGGCTATTTAACTTGCAGAATAGCTCATGAAGAAGCAAAGGCAAACCACATTCCGAAACCAGTGACCAACCAAAACAGTTTCTACGAAAATCAGGCACTAATTACTTCCATTCAACATTCCGAAACCAGAGAACAAGTACTAGAAGAGAAATCGTAGATATCATTATGTCGGGACATTAGAGGGGCATATCCTACATCTACCCATGCATCTTGCCATAACCTTGTCTTCCTTCCATTTCCAACTTTGATCCTTGTGTTGACAACAAAAGAAGACCATAAGCTGCAAATGTATTACTATAGTCCCAAGCCATGAGATGAATTCACGAGGTCTGTAAGTTGCATATAAGTCTTCTCGATAAGTTCCCCTGCTCCTTTTCTATATCTCCACAACCACTTCATTCGTAAGCTATTGTTATGAATTTTCAAGTTTCTAATACCCTGTCCTCCTCTTCTTCCATCCAGCATCACCTCATCCCAATTTACTAAGTGAAGGAATCTAAGTTCCTTGTTACCTCCCATAAAAAGTTCCTCCTAGCCCTGTCAAGATATTTTTTAACACTTACTGGCAGAGGAAACAAAGACATGACATAGTAAAAAACTTGCATGTTCAGAAAATGCAGGTTGTGGAGATGAGAATGTTGAGATGGACGCGTGGACACACTAGGTGTGATAAGATTAGGAATGAGGTTATTTAAGAGAAGGTAAGGGTGGTCTCTATGACAGACAAGATAAGAGAAGCAAGAATAAGATAGTTTGGGCATGTGCAGAGGTGTGTCAACGCTCCTGTTAGGAGGTGGGTGCGAGAGGTTGGATTAAGGGGTTACACAGAGGGGTAGAGGTAGGCCGAAAAAGTATTAGGGAGAGGTGATTAGACAAGATGTGACACAACTTCTTATCACTGAGGACATGACCTTAGATAGAAAGGAATCGAGGTCACGTATTAGGGTAGAAGGTTAATAGGCTGGTAAGGTAGGGGTAGGAAAGTGTCTTGCCTTGTGATGTAGTAGGTTAGTAGGATTAATTGCATCTTTATATTGTGTTACTTTTGCCCGTCAGTTAGTTTGCTATTCTTATTTTTATTTGTAAAATTGTGATTGCTTTTCATTTTAGTCGCTATTCTGTATCTTTTATTTCTCTCCTTTTGAGGCTAATATATTCAAGAGGAGGGTCTTCCTGAAACAACCTCTCTATCTCTATGAGGCAAGGTCTGCATACACTCCCTCTCCAGACCTCACTAGTGGGATTTCACTGAGTATGTTGTTATTATTGTTGTTGAAAAAAGTGCTTATAAGCACTTGTTTTTAAGCCAAAATGACCAAAATAAGTCAAAAGCTATAAGTTAAGGAATCCTAACTTATGGCTTTTGGCTTATAAGTTTAAAAGCAATAAGTTCATCCAAACAGGCTCATAATCTAGTCTACCTAAAAACTAAAAGATTTCACACTATTGTACATGGAAACAGGGAGACAAAACGGAGCTATTTTTAAATTTCCACTTTATGCAGCCCCACTGACTGTCAATTAACATCCAGTGCATTGTGAACACGTAAATGTCAAAGAATATTTATGCGGATGTCAAACAGATATTAAAATCAGAAGAGTAAGGAGCAGGCATATTCATTTGACTGATTCAGGCACTTAATTGACTCGTCCAGTACAATAGAAGGTACTTCAACAACCGAATATTTAGCATAGGTTATGGTTAGACATACTTAAGATTGCAATCAAACCACAGCAGAAGTTGACAAAGTAGAAGGATGAGAAAAAAGAAAGAAACTCACAACGAAAGGCACGGGAGCATCAAGAAAATCAAGCATCTTCCCAGGCAAAATCTAAAATTAAAAAACAAAGTCAATTGCTGATTGTAACTTGAGGAGAAGAAATATGGAGAGTACGACACACAAATTGCAGCGTGGTTAAGTCTTGTGTAATGCAGTACCAATGTACCCTGAACAGCTTTCTATATCACAAATGGTTGAAAGACACAAGAATTAATGGTTAATAAGTAATGCAACTCATAATCTTGTCAACGAGTCCGAACAGATTATACATATAAAATTGAAGAGTTTATTCAACTAGAAATCCCATAACATAACGGGGGGAAATGCAATCAAGCAATCAATATCACCAAGGGGAAGACTATTAGTTGAGAACAAGCAACATTCCTGTACATAGTGAAAATTAAATGACAAGGGCAGGTACTCATTCAAACACCCAACACATTGAACATTTAAAGATAGATTCAATGGTGGTACAGCAGAACAAAATCAACAAGATTACAGATGATAAATACGAGGCTGGGAAGTAATAGCTATGTTACAGAACGTACAGGTAAGAATAAACTCTGCCACTGAAATGGACGAATAATGGGAATCAGAGACAGCACCACAGCAGATAGAACACCCTGTACTTGTTGCAAATAAGAAAATGAATAAAGCTCTGACATATGACAGATTTTGCAATGTTCAGAAAACTCAACAAATACCAAAAGCATATGGATTCCAAGATAAATCACAAATTACCAAATTGGGGCACACAATAACCACTTGTTTTTCGAGAAGCACACCAGTGATTAAGGCCAATATCTGAAAAAATAATTACTTGTCAAACAGAATAATGAATGCTATTTGAAGTTCACAATCATATGCAATGAAATTGACGAAGTCCATACATTTCTAAAAGGCCAACATGCTGGCACATGAAGGATTCACATGGGTCAGGCAAGTAGATGTAATCAGATTATTTTAGTTACTTAACTACATGGCAAAGATAGACATGAACATGTCCTAATCGTGTCTGAAGCTTGTCAAAACATGGAGCTTCTTTTTTGATGAATTATAAAGTTTTTAACTGATATTACACCAAGATGGTATCAAAAAGATGTAGAAAATACTGCCTCAGCCAGAGTCCCCCATCTCAATAGCGCAACTATCCATACAATAGGGAATTCTTTATTTGAAGATGGAGATGTTAAAAGAGGGAACTCTCATTTTCTCTCTCTTATTTGTGCTTTTTTCCCATAATCACAGTTGCAGATCCAAGTAAAGAATTTCAAAGGTTCCAACTTCCACCCTCAAGAAAATGAAACATTCTTGTGTATGCTTTTGTACACATTGAAGATGGGAAGCCATGTGTATATAACATAATAAACAAACACCTATCTACATACATAATACCCATATGAATAGATAAATAAATAGTGTGGTTGTATGACACATGTAATTTTGTGTATACAGCCGCAGTTTATTAAAGCAAGTATATTTATGTAGGCAATTTTTTAGAGAAGCATCTACCTCATATTTTGACACAGAGAGCACTCATTTTTTCATTGATAAAGATTAGAAAGTAAAACAGGACCAATTACTTCATTTAATCTTTTCTTGGGCACATATTCGCCGAATAACAATTAACAAATCTCCATGGTCAACAAAAACTTGTTTTTAGTGCTTACTAATGCAAAAAAGAGAGTGATAATAAACTGAAAAGAAGATTGAGCCGTGCCTAAGGTCATACAGCTGAGTCAACTGCAACTGAAACATGACATGATACCTATAACACCTAATGCAAGTAAATCATAGGACGAAAAATATACAACTGGCTAAAAACTTAAAAGATACTTGAGTTGGCACCTAAGAAAGATAATAGTTCAATAAAATCATGACTAAACCTGATTGTGATGCTTGATAACTGATAGACAAGATATCAAATGAAAATTCAAATGGCAAGGATGTACCCGATTTCAATGATTAAAGTTGTTGAAGAAAGACAAAAGTACCACATTGGTGGTTAATGAAATGGATGGACTCCTTATAAGGTTTAGGCAATCCTCCTTCCTTCGAGCTAGCTTTTGGAGTGTGAGTTAGACCCAAGACCTAATTTTACATGGTATCAGAGCAAGGCCCACCTCACCCAATGTTAGGCCCCTAAAAATTAAAAAATTGCCCACGCACCAGATGCTAAGCACTGGGCATGAGGTGGGGTGTTGAAGAAAGACAAAAGTCCCACATTGGTGGTTAATGAAATGGATGGACTCCTCATAAGGCTTAGACAATCCTCCTCCCTTAGAGCTAGCTTTTGAGGTGTGAGTTAGGCCCAAGACCTAATTTTACAAAAGTTAATTAACGGGACCAGAAGTTGGTTGGCCCAGTAAGTGATGTAACCAATTCCTGTTTAGCCACCCAGTTGAATAAGTTAAAAGAAATAGAAACAAAAAGAAATAGAAACACTTTGCTCGAAGATGGTTACTGGAGTACGTTGGGAATTGGTAAGTCAAGTAGTCAATAGTTAAGAACCATTAAGCCAGGAAAATCTTACGGTCTCAATTGAAAGTGAACGACATATTGTTGCAGTTGTCCATAGAGATAGTCCAACAGCCTCCTCAGCAGCGGCTAAATGGAAATTCACCTAGGAAAATAATAACTGCCATTGTTTAGAAAGAAAAGAATTCCAGTTCCAAGAAACGAATTAGAAATGATCTAACCTTTGCAACAGCATCTGGATCACTCATACTTGTATCCAGATGTTTCTCGCAAATTCCGAGTTCACAAACTGAAATTCTCTTGTATTCAATAGCCTGCAGATGTTCGAGTGGCTGAAAAATGATCTTACTTCCTCGTGGTGGAAGAGGAAAGGAATGATAACTACAAACTATTTGCAGCAAATCATTCTTATTCTCCTACAAAAGAGATCAATGTAATTAGAGGAGGTGGGAACTCATAGGCGAGAAACACTAACATGAATTTCAGTGGGTGGAAAAGTAGACTACAGACTCTAGCCCACTCCATTATCATCTCACACCCGCCATCCTTGTCATTGCTGAATAATAAGTCATCATCTTCCTCCTCGGATGCCATACTTCTTGCTGAACTGCCAAAAGGAAACAGCTTATTGACTAATTTAAATTGAGTGGTACAATATGAGGAGAATGTTTATTGGTGGTTCACATATACTGGGTAACAGACAAAGATGAAACAAGAAGAATACAATAGCGCTCCATTCAACAAGAAAGGCAAAAAATAAAAGATCTGATTTGATTCAGGAAAGAAATAAGGTAAACCTAGTACCAGAAATTTAATCAACTCTACTATCCTTGTGATAGAAGAAAGAATACAAAATATAAAAGTTTGACCACCTGAATAAGGATTCAAAGCTTCCAAGACGCTCCAATGAACGGACTTTTGAGAAGGCAG
Source organism: Solanum sejunctum (assembly GCA_025642045.1). NCBI lineage: Eukaryota > Viridiplantae > Streptophyta > Magnoliopsida > Solanales > Solanaceae > Solanum > Solanum sejunctum. The sequence goes on along the minus strand of JAOTQJ010000096.1, from coordinate 23,728,223 downwards.
AAAACCCACTTTCAGGGGTACGGTAATGGTCTTGAATTGCATAAACCCTTTCAATACTATCAGATCGAATTTCTGAGGCTTCAGATACACAATCATCAACATAATGGACATTCCTTCCCCCATCCTTACCAAATCCTCTTGTTTGACTATGATCTGATGCCTCACTGGCAGTGACACTTACAGGTGAAGAAACTTCCCACTTTGACGATGATGAGGGAACCTCATCGTCTGAGATTATCCCAGCTGCAGCAGCAGTAAGAGCAATTGCACTGTCAACTGGTATTGCAGAAGTTGTCCAATCTGCTTCATCATCCCTATAAGAGGAATCAACACTTGCATTTGACGCATCATTCATTTTCGATGCAGAGGGGATAAAATCAGTGAGATTTATTTCACTAACAAAATGTGTTATTCTATTCAGGCGGTCTTGTGCAATTACACTGCATTCAAATGAATATAATACAGTCAATGGCATAGAATATTCAATATTCATATTTTTCCATACCAGTGAACAGCTGATAAAAAGAAATTCAGCACTAACCTGTTCAACATCTCGTAGTGCAATTCAAAAAAAGGAAATCTTGTCAAAAGACAATAACAGCGAGGTGCAGAAACCAAAAACCGACTGCGACCAACTGATGATTGGGAAAGGGGTGATGAAGAAACATAGATAGCTGGTGGTCTCTGAACAATTTCTGGTACATGTAAACATACACCATAAAGTGTAGCATTGTCTGCCACCTGATGAAAAGCACATAGGGTGACTTCAACATTTTACAGAAACTAATATGAACTCACAGGCACACAGATAACCAAACATAAAACACAAAAGAAGAAGAAAAAAAGGCAAAATAAAAAAACTAGCAAAAAACGTAAGGTACTCCACAAACAGCAAATAGAGAAAGTCATCTCCAAGGAAACTTCAAATCAATAAGATGAGCAAGAAATAGAAACAGTAGAGAAAACCAGGTCATCATGCCCATCACCTAGAGTAGTCAATCAGTAAAGCTCATAATCCAGTTCAGTACGACCAGATAAACCATATTAAAATTGATTGACACTTAATCAAAGAAAAAGTTACGAGTGGTGTCTTAAGTTTGTTCCATGTATCATCAGAAAGGCAATTAGTTTATCAAAGATCCCAGGATTTTCCATGCACTAGTTTGAAAGTTAGGCATGTGCGACATCTTTGCACCAACTTGGGGAGGAGTGTTAATTGATTGATTCCCTAGCTTAATTATAGGAGTAGAATGGTATATATTGATTGTAATTGATTATGTAATATTCCCTTTCTTGATATAGTTGGAGGACTAATTGTCTAAGTACTCACTCTCATGGGATGTAAAATCATCAATAAATACAAAGTAGTCTTTTGTTCTTCTAGAAATCTTCATTCTTTCATCTAATAGCAGCGACTAATAGGGGAAGAAACTTTCAAAGAGTCATCAGAAACGGACAGGGTGGTCATTGAGAGTGAGGAGGAGATAAAAATGGCAACAATTTCTATGAACATTTGCAGAGGGAGGAAGTGAATTGAAAAATTCAGTTAGGAGGGTAGAGTTTAATCACATGTGAAAAGGAAAAAAAAAATTATGCGTCATTGACTGAAAACCCCAAAAGTAGAAGTTCCACAATGATCTAAGGGAAAATTGAACAGCACAGAAGAAAATATATGTCAAGTACTCAATAAAGACACAAAAGTATAAAATTGTCATTAGGAAAGAAAATGAAGAATTAATGCACTTAGAGAGCACTGAAACATCAAAGTTCTCAATCAATCAACTAAGTGTTAATCCCAACCCAAAGGTCAAATATTTAGAAAATTATGTGGGCTTACCTTAAGAGAGAATACGAACGACGAGTCATCTCTGCCTAAATGCTCCTGAAGATAGAGGATAAATAAGTTATTTTTATGAAGAAGAGAATTCTGTGCTTACTGCTTCATAATAGGATATCAATATGGTGCAAAAAGCATTATAATTTCAGGAAAAATTCCTAAAATTTATTGCATTGTACCTGCCCATAGACCAGTTCATTTAATTCACTAAATGACGGGGTCCTTTCCATCACATGTGCCTGGATTACAAAGAAAACACATGATGAGGAGAACTCTTTTTTTTAAAGCCTAAAGAATGTAGATTTCATGTAAATATAGGTAAAGTACATGTTAATTGTCACCACATAGACCATCACTCTGAAATAACAACTTAGCCTGGATGAATATACTTCTCCACTAGAATTTGTAAGACAAGTCAGTAGATAAATACCCTAAGGCTTCCTTTAATGTTCTCATCTCCAAATATAGGAATTTCCTTCCTTGTCATAATAGCAAATTATCCTTAAATTGGTTATCACCCTTTTTTGGATAAGAATTTTATTGATGTAATGCTAAAATTCCCTGCATATTTACAGTTGATTGTCAACCTAGCTCAAGGCATTTTCTATTTGCAACGGTTCATCACAATGTTCCTGCCTGATACATTTGATACAAGAAAACAAGAGAACATGCATGCAAGATAGAAAACTAATTCGACTATAAGGGATAACGTTGAGAAGTAGAATGCCTTAAATTACACCTTAACACCTCCAGGAAAGCAAAATGCTGCCAAATCCTTCAAACGCATAGCTAGCTTCTTTCCAGGAGGATACTTGAAAAGTACCTGAGAGAGATGGGAAAGTAAAAGGAGGATAATGCCAACGCAAGAAAATGTATCATACCATATAACTTAGATGCAAGTAAATTATTGGAGCCAAAAATGGATATGTACATATAGTGACAATGCACGACCAATCAATTTCATACATCATACATCATACATCATGATGGAACTCAGCAGTCCTGGTCAATAAGAGAGTTACTTAGAGTTGCATACACAGCTAAGAGGAAGAAAGGGATAATAAGAAAAAATACAATGGCCACTGATTAGGTCTAAGAAGACAGTGCACTTGGGAACAAAAAGTAGTAGTTAATCGCATAAGGAAAGTGCGTCACTCTCACCAGAGCAACAGCATCAAATGTTAACTTAATAGTAATGAAAGGAAAAACAATGCATTTTGCCAACTTGAAGAGAAAAAAGAAAAATCTGATCTTCAATATAATATTTGAGGAAATAAAAAGTATAACTAGGATATCAATGCTCAAGCCCATGAGGTACAACTATCAAGCAAAATACCAACTTGTAATATAACTATGAATTGGAACTCACAAATAGCAACTCAATAAAAGGGAAATCAATAAGAGTGAATATTTTTGCTTGGTAACAACCTGAAATCATATCTATGATAGACTTGTACCGCAAAATAGGTCTGACCATGTTTTGAGAGAAAAAAATATCTATTCAAATTCTTTTATCTATAATTAACACGCCGAAGAACTGCACCGATGTGTATATAATGAATTAATTTGCAATGTGAAAAAAGTTGGATTTAAATTATCTTATTAATTATGAGAAAGTTATCTATCTTCCGGACATATTGATCGTAGAGTACCTTCTGGATACTAGTAGCCCTGCACTGCCCACCTCCAAGAAAACTCAACCCAAAACCAGAGGCTCAAAAGTGACTCTTTCTTAATTCACTCCCATAAAGACATGAATCCCCAGCCTTATGGTTGAAGGTTGAGGGCCCTTACCACTATGCTATCCCTAATCAACTGCCTTGTGTTTAACAAGCAGAATTTGACTTCTAAACTAAATATGCAAAATTATGCAAGTACACAAACCTGCGGTTCTAGAGATGGAACTGAAGGGCCACAATTTGAAAGCATCCTGAAATCCACCATGTCAGATGTTTCTAACTGTACTTCCCATTTCTTTCTCCTGGCAAATGCATACTCAACATCCTCAAGATTAGCATCTGGATGAAGACCGACGATAACAAAGTGCTCAAAAAGGGAGTCGGGCTCCTTATATTTCTTATAATCCTGCACAGAATTTTCATTTGTTTGTGAAATATGATTATCCGAATTTTATGAGCAATCTAATCTGTCAAGCTGAAGGCTAGTTTCAATCCGACTACTACTCCCTGGAGGGGAATGTACATGACTGATATGTGCAGAGTATATAAGCTTCTCATATGTACATAATACTTGATTATCGAAAAATACAACTTTGTTTGTCATGCATGAATGCGCATCTGAAACAGTCATTCATGCAATATCCCCCATTAGGAATTTGAAAACTTTTTCCCAATTATTCATGTTAACTTTTCTTAAACCATTAAATATGCCCAACAGCTTAAGCTAATAAATTGGAAGTGTTGGAGAGCAGTAAGTTGCTCAAACTGGGGTGCGGTTGTCCGATACAAGTGCGGATCTAGAAGTCGGATCCTTAAGAAACGGCAAAAAAGGCAAGTCCGGTGCACTAAAGATCCCGCTATGCGCAGGGTCCGAGGAAGGGTCCAACCACAAGGGTCTATTGTATGCAGTTTTACCTTGTATTTCTGCCATAGACTGTTTCCAAAGTTTGAACCCGTGACCTCATGGTCACATGGCAGCAACTAACTAACTAGAAATAGAGTTATAAAACCTAAATTATGAGATGTTATGTAGAAAAATTGAGGAGAAAATCTTGATCAAGAGGAGAATCTTGGAAAGAGATAAAAGGAAAAAGAGTGACAATAGAAATTTAAATATACAAAGTATTCCACTTTCTTCAATTTCACCTTAGTTTGCTTTGCGCGAAGAAATCATTGGATCTGTCCAAAATTTCCCCTTCGAATTTCGTCAAAGTACCCAATATCGATGAACCAGATTGGGTTCGGATCCCATGCCTATGCCTATGTCTGTGGACACGGATGCAACACCAAAAGTGAAGAGTCTAAACAACTTAGGGAGAACGTACTTTAGAAAACCCATATCAAAAGATAAAATATGCCTAAAAGTACAGATCAACTACAACAAACACGCTCAATCCCGAGCTACTTAGGCCAGATACTAAGGTAGTTTTTGTCTTATACCTCAATGTCCATCTCACTCCATTTGAACCCATTTTCTTCCGATACTTGATAATTTAGGGTTCTCTAAATTTTCTGATGGTCTGTAAATCTCCAAATAAACTAGCACTAACAAATAGTTGGACTAATGTAAGGGCACCAACATGTTCAAACAATTCAAACAACATTCTCTCATTTTATCCTCTCTATATACTACTTCACCATCTAATCATTTTTTATCTTGTCTAGTTGTATTAAATTATACATCTATCTCAATATTTGCATATCTACACACTCTTGAGATATGTTGACCTCAGAGACCCAACACACACTCTCATATAACAATGTTGAGTCGATAATTGTGTAGAACTTTATTCCCATAGCGGTAATTGTCGAGTTAAATGGTGATCCTCGACTACTCTGCAAGGTACCTGCACAAAGCCTTAGGCAGAGCCGCAGCTGGGAGGAGATCACCTATCTTTTTGCCTCAACTGGAATTTGAATTCTTATTGATATCTTCCTATCACATGATACTCCTGTATAACTCTTCTATTACAACCATCAAATTTTAGTTCAAGGTTATCATACTATTCTCCCAAAACATTGAGCATGCATATCTAAATTATTTATACTTACACATTGAAATCACATAAAATCTAATTTCAACTTCATTCTAATTAAGGTAACTTAACAAGGAGTTTGTAGACTCGGCTTACTTCTCTTTATCCTAATAATTGTACTCAATAAAATGCTTCTCCGTAGTTCAAGTTTTCTATTGACTCCCTCACTAGTTCGTCAATAGCACAATATCATCTGCAAACAAAATACACCTTACTATTGATTAGCTCATCTATAACTTCAGTAAACAAGTACATGCACAAGGAGGATCCCTAATATAACCCACATTTATGGGAAACTCACACATATCTCCTACCAACATATCATTTGGCATTTACACATTTAGCTTGAATTTCTTTCTTCTGCAGACACCTAACAAAGGACATATCTTGACACTCTTATCATACTTCTCTAGGTAATTAAGTATATGTGTTATTGATTATTAGTTTCTCCCTATAATTATTTTTGTAGATCTAACGGTATAAATTCAAACAAGAGTCTCTATCACTCTTGCAATGTCCCTAGATCAACGCCTACAATTTTTTTACTTTTTTAAGTAGCTTATAAGACGTAGTATTCCAACCCCTCCAAGGTACTTTCAAACTTCTAGATGGCGCATGCTCTTTTAACTCCTAATATTCTGCATGGCATCCTTTATTTCTATGAGCCTACTTTTACAAGTGGAGCTAAAGCTTTTGACTTGCTTATGTATATGGAGATTTAGTAAAGTTATCCTCGTGATTTGAGTTGATTATCAAAATGGTGCATCTCTTCTGTATCCCACTATCTCTCGTCTAGACTTTTAAAAACCATCTTTAGTAAACTCCACATGATTTTAGTCTTTACCCCCTTCTCTCTTAGTCATTCTATTTTGTATTATAGCACATAAGAGGCAAGATTATTACCCTCTTGAAGCTAAGAAACAAAGTCTCAACTATATGAATTTAAATATACTCAAATCATGTTGTACTTTTTTGTTGAAGGAAAACCTCAATTTAGAAAATTATGAATTTTATGACCAAAAAACGAAAGTACAGGGGAAAAATGTACATGGAACTGTCCGTGCAATTCAACACATCATTCTCAATGTTGTCTCAAAAGAGTTCAATGAAAAAGCAATTAAATGTAAAAGAAGCTGAGGGTAAAAAATAAGATGCCTGGAAAGCTAAAATCACAAGTAAGAAACAAACAGGAAATACAATTTATTTCAGAATATTCTTGTCAAAAAATGCCATACACATAACTACAAGCAGTAAAGATTCAAAAAAGAAGGCAGTGTACCGAGGTTTTGGAATGAAGCTGATACCACTGTCGCTTTTGATTAGCCAAAACCTCAGGATCAAAGGACAAAAACGAGCTGTCTTCCTGTACAGTAGAACCCCAATTCTTCAAAGTCTTTTGCACTTGAGACTTCCATTTCGTGAAGTTATTGCCACTTCTATTAACAGAAGAAGTTACTATTTCACTGCGACTTCGTCTATGCCCAACCCCAGCTGTGGAAAATTTTGAACTACTGCTAGAGTAAACATTTTGAAGTGCCTCACCAGCCGCTCTTACTGCATCCCCAGAGATTTGTTGTAATACCCTGTATGGTGATGATGGTGATTCCTCTGGCCTGTTGCCTTCTTTCATTCCTTTATAACAGCTCAACAATTTGCATCAATTTACATCTCTTTTTTTTTTCTAAACTCACTAATTCTATTCAGCATTCAAGAACATGATGACACCCTTCTTCTGTAGCAACAATTCCAATGTATATTTGACAATTACAGCCAATTAAAAATATTTCCTCAATTTGAAGAAATTTTGAATCTGTATTCACTGATGAATATTACCATATAACTAAAAACTGGTTCGTCCCACTTTAAAGCAAACTATGAAGCACCCTGTGATACATAGAAAAAATTCAGAATCGCATATAAATGTAATGTAGACTCCGAATTTCTGCAGAAAAACCATTCCTTTTTGTTTTTCTCACAAAACAACAGCCACTCAATCGAATAGAGAATCTGAAAAACACCTAAATCATAAACAATGTGCTTAAGGGGAAAAAAAAACGAAACGGCGAAAATGAAAACGATAAACGAAGGCAAAGTACGTTGAATCATAATAAATTAGTGCAACTATCTCGGGTTCTGGAAAACATGTCGGAAAGAAAAGAAGAAAAAAATGTGGATATTAATTACCCGTTATTAAGAAATTAATTTGATCGCAATTGTTTTTTGCATTTGTACGACGTGGTTTCACGAGGTCACCGGATTTATCTGCGTCGTGTCGGTATGCGGAGGAGAGCGGTCGCCGCCGGCGCCGGAGGAGGAAAGTTGCCGAGAATAACGGTGGAGGGGAACATGCAGTATGAACATTGTTTTCACATTTTTTGAAGATCACCGTTATTATTCAGGGAAACTCTTCTCATAATTCCTGACCACTAATTTTTACCATGGTAAATTTTTATTCCGAGTAACTTTCATTAAAAAAAATTTTGCCATTACAATTTTTTTATTGTCTTTGAAGCATTAGGCTTCTTACTTGAATGTTTTTATTTATTAAAACACGTCTTGAAATTAATGAGTTAATTATTATGTCGATAAAAATTAATTTATAAAAATAGATTTTAAAATTAATGAGTCAATTATTATGTGAATAAAGATTTTATAAGTAAAATTAAATTATTATATGACTTATTTTGTTATTATATTTAAATACTTAGCTTATTCAGCTTCAAAATGTGTTTTAATAAATTATTGATTTTATATAAGAAATACAAATGATTGAGATTCAAGTACAAAACTTGCAAAAATGATACTTTAAATATGTTTTTATTATTATCTTTTTATATTTACATAATATCTAATATATATATATATATATATATATATATATATATATATATATATTAAAATTTGATTAAA
>JAOTQJ010000096.1:23708088-23719661 GCA_025642045.1 Solanum sejunctum | reverse complement strand
TATATATTAAAATTTGATTAAATTTAAAATTATACCAAAAAATCTTGTGATGAGAGAAAATTACATTCTAACAAAAATATGCTTAAAATTTCTTATTAAAATATGAGACTTCTAGTTATAAATGATATATACTCTTTTAAATTTGATATGCTCTTTTAGTAAAATAAAAAAAGTCAAATTCAAAATAAAATATTAATGAACGAGTCAAAATTTTCATAATAAATTAAACTATAGAATGTACTTGTGTTGTATATTTATAAAGTTTTGTCGACGGAAGCAAAGCTAAGATTATAAATTTAAGTGTTCTAATTTATGAGTTGGACTTTATTTTATCTATGAGTTGGACTGATATTTAGAAAAAAATTAGAACGTAGAAATTTAACTTATAATATTTAATTTTTTTCTCGTAAATTTTAAAAGTAAGTGTTTAAAACTTTTTTTTTCTTATATTAAATTTATTTTTTTTCTTATTGTTTATATTAAAACGGGCTCTTAATAAATTTCTATCGTGTTGCCACGTCTATGAGCTTGTAAACAGTTGGAAATTTTGAAGAAGTTTTGCCTCGTAATTTGTTCTGTGACCATTCTTCATATTTTAAAAAATAATTATTTTATTTTACTTAAAAGAAAAAGTGTAACAGTTATCAAGAAATATTTATTTAAATTAATGGGAATGGCAAAATATAATATGTGCAACGTATTAAGATATCCGTCAAATAAGGTCACCTAATAATGGGTTGAAAATTATTTTCATCCTTCTAACTTTATTTTTAAAGTTAAATTCTCTCGTAATTTTAAATAATAATAATATTTAAAATTTATTTTAATTAGATAATTACCTTTTTAAAAATCATTTGGTGTTTTATTGCATGAAATAAATTTTTTCATAAATGCATAGATATTATCCTTTAAACCGAAAAAATAGACAAATACTAATTAAATATATAACTAAACGGTGTGCTATAATTAAGGAAATTAGCAGAATTAAAAAGAATTGACTTTATTAATAATAATCAAAATTTTAATATTCATCTATATAAGTGAAAATAGCAAGAGAATAAGAACAATACAAATATATTATTTTGATGTAGACAACACAAAATAGTTAATTTAATAAAGATCAAATTTTTAAACATTATATTTACTTAAGAGTCAAATTATACTAAAATATAATTTATGTAAAATTGCATCAATACCAATCAAAATTTATTCATTTATATAGACAATAGCGAATACCCAGGTTCTCTCATTCTAAACATAATTTATTTTAAATTATTTATCCAATTTTAAAAAAAATTAATATTCTTTTATTTTTACTTTTAGTATTAAATAACTATCAAAAGTAATAGCCAAATTTAAAATTTTAGAGTATTATTAATAATTTTAATTCAATAAAAACATATTTTTAATTAAAAATATCATATAAACAATAGAAGAAGGATCAAATAAAATAAAATATGAAATAATGTAACAAAGAGAGACAAAAATATATGCACATATATACACACACGATTAATACATATTACGTTGAAAAATCATTATAAAAATAATATTAAAATGTATGTACATACAAACTTTAATAAATTTTACCCCTTAATTAATGCTCTATTTCCCCCGGAAGATAAGTCAATCATTATTGGGATGCTCACTTGGTGACTAAAGACCGTTCGTCATTTTTAAAAATATATTTTCTAGTTTTCGTGTATTTTTTGCATGAAAATAGAAGATAAATTCGTCTAATGATAGATTTGTCTAGTGATTTTCATAAAATAAAATTCTAAAAGAATGATTTCCAATAGTTTCTTGATTAAAAATTATTCATCAATTTAAAATTGTACTCATCAAATATTATTTATGTATATTATATATTATTTTTAATTTTTTAATTAAAAAATATTCATTTAATAGTTTATTCATAAATTGCATTCGTCAAGTATGATTTAGGTGTAATGTATATTACCTTTAATTTCTTAATTAAAAAATAAATTCATTTACTCATAAATCTTCACCAGTTGCGATTTATGTCTATGTATATCACTTTTAGTTTCTTCATTTAAAAAAATATTTATTTAATCATTTACTCATAAATCAAATTTACCAAGTGTGATTTATGTATAATGTATACCACGCTTAGTTTCTTAACTAAAAAAATTATTCACATACTAAAAATCGCACTCGCCAAATTCACTTTATGTATATTGTATACCACTCTTAGTTTCTTAATTTAAAAAAATACACATTTAATAGTTTATTCATAAATTGTATTCGTCAAGTGAGACTTACGTGTAATTTATAGCACTTTTAGTTTATCAATTAAAAAAATAATTCATTTACTCATAAATTGCATTCACCAAGTTCTATTTATGTGCAATGTATATTACTTTTAGTTTCTTCATTAAAGAATTATTTGTTTAAACATTTATTCATAAATGCATTCACCAAGTGTGATTTATGTGCAATGTTTACCACTCTTCATTTTTAATTAAAAAATTATTTATTTTATCATTTACCCATAAGTTGCATTCATCAATTTCGATTTATATGTAATCTATAACACTCTTCGTTTTCTAATAAAAAAAATTATTCATATATTATTTACTCATAAATCGCATTCGTCAAGTTCAATTTATGTGTAACATATTCCAATTTTAGTTCCTTGATTAAACAAAATTATTTAATCATTTACTCATAAATCGCATTCGTCATGTGTGAGTTATGTGTAATGTATATCACTTTTAGTTTCTTAATTTTGAAATTATTTATTTAATCATTTACTCACAAATCACATTCACCAAGTGTGATTTATGTGTAATGTATATCACTCTTTGTTTTTTAATTTTAAAAAATTATTCATTTACTCGTAAATTACATTCACCAAGTGGGCTTTGTGTGAAATGTATATCACTCTTTGTTTTTTAATTAGAAAGAATTATTCATTTAATTATTTACTCACAAATTGTAACTGTAAAGTAGAGGTGGCAAATGGGTGGATTAGATTGGATTTGGATGGATTGAATATGGATTGAGACAAAATAAATTGGATCGCAATCTATCCATATAAAATATGAGTAAATATGGATTTGGACAGATATGGTTCGAATAAGAATGATTTCAATCCACTCTATTCTCTTGAAGCCAAAAAAGATTAAATCAAAGCTATATTATTAATGTTAAATCTCAATCACCCCAATTTTACCCCCAAATAATTTTTTTTGAAAAAAAATATTTTAAAGTTTTTAATAAAAGTTCGGTTCTTTGGTGTATCGGAATTTTAAGACCACTATACCGAATCGAATAACTGAACTTTTGAAAAAAGTACATCTGCATCGAATCAAAAAATCAAATTAGTTCAATTTTTTAATTTTTCGGTGTTATACCCCATCCCAATAAAAAAAATTTTAAAAAGTTAATTTTTTTTGTCCCCCCCTCCCCCCGACACCGAATCGAAAAATCAAATTAGTTTGATTTGATTTAATTTTTTGATTTTCCGATTCTTATGCCTACCCTAATAAAAAAATTTTAAAAAAAAATTTTGGCCCCCCATCCCGACACCAAATCAAAAAAATCAAATTAATTTGATTTGGTTCATTTTTTTGATTTTCTGATATTTATGTCCGCCCCAATAAAAAATTAATCTTTTTGCCCCAATACCCCACCCCACCTCGAAATCAAATCGAAAAATTAAATTGGTTTGATTTGGTTCAATTTTTTTTCTTTTTTGATATTTATGCCCGTTTTAATAAAAAATAAAGAAAAAAGTTAACTTTTTTTGCCCCCCACCCCATCCCAGCCCGACACCGAATCAAAAAACTAAATTAGTTTGGTTTGATTTAATTTTTTAATTTTTTGATATTTATGTCCGTCTCAATAAAAAAATTTAAAAAATTTATTTTTTTTGCCCCCTCTACCCCGATACCAAACTGAAAAATCGAATTAGTTTAGTTCGATTTGGTTCGATTTTTTGATATTTATGTCCACCCCAATAAAAAATTTAAAAATTACTTTTGGTCCCCCTCCCTTCAACTCGATATCATACTGAAAAATCGAATTAGTTTGGTTGGGTTCGATTTTTCAATTTTTTGGTACTTATGCCCACCAGAACAATAAAAAAATCATTAATCCCCCCTCCCCCTACCCCCATTTTAAATTTTTTTAAGAAACATAAAAAAATCATGTATACAAAATTTTTTTAAGAGCAATTAAGAATTTTTCATTATGACTTGGACGATTTGTGGGTTTATGTGGATACCCGTATTTTATTCATTTTGATCATATTTATGAATTCTTAAAATAGACCAACCCATATTTATCCGTTTAGAAAATATGAGTCATCCATTAAAATAAGTATGAGCAAAATAGATTTTTTACCTTATAGGGATTAAAATTGTCACTCCTACTGTAAAGTTCGATTTATATTTAATGTTTATTACTCTTTATTTTTAATTAAAAAAATAATTCATTAAATTATTTACTCATGAAGCGCATTTTATGTGTCGTTTTCACATAAAACACATTTGACAAACTCTTTTTATAAACAAATGTGTCATTTACACATAAAACGCATTTCATAAATGTGTTTTATGAACAAATGTGTTATTTACCCATAAAATACATTTGACAATGTGATTTGTGAACAAATGTATTTTTTACACATAAAATGCATTTAATAACGCATTTTATGAATAAATATATCATTTACACATAAAGCGTATTTGACAAATGCGTTTTATGAACAAATGCATCATTTACACATAAAACACATTTTTGCAATTTCGTTTTATCATCAAATGTGTCATCTACACAGAGAACGCATTGACAAACTATTTTTACGAACAAATATGTCATTTACACATAAAATTGCATTTGCAAAGTGCGAATTATACGTAATATATACCACTCTTTATTTTTTACTTAAAAAATATTTTTCATTTAATCATTAATCACATTCATAAGTGCTGTTTATGTGTAATGAATATGATTTTTAGTTTCTTAATTTTAAAAAATATCCATTTAATCATTTATTAATAAATTGACTTCATCAAGTGCAATTTATATGTAATGTATACCATTCTTTATTTTTTTAATTAAAACATTATGCATTTACTCATAAATCACATCCATCAAGTGCGATTTATGTATAATATAATACCACTCTTAGTATCTCAAATAAACTAAATTATCCATTTAATCATTTTCCTATAAATCATATTTATTTAGTACAATTTATGTGTAATATAATATCACTCTTAATTTTTTAATTAAAAAATTATTCATTTAATCATTTGTCTATAAATCACATTCATAACTTCCATTTATTGTGATTATATTATAAAGCTGCAACATTGTATAATCCTCTTTTTGTTCAATTTATATTTCTTGTTTTTCTTTCAGTGTAAAACAAATATTTTATTAGTCTCTCCCTTAAAATAATAAAGATTGTAGAAAACACCATAATAGACAAACTACAATTCTAACACTAATGTTTCATAGATTAAAATTTTTAGTTATTGTGCATTAATAATTTATTCAGAACCTAGTAAATTGCTTCTAAAATTTAAAATTTATAAACGTAAAATTCTAACTTTATCAAATCAAAACAAAGATAGATCGTCCAGAAAGTGATTAGACATATCAAGCCCATACTGGAGTTGGGTTGCCGTATCAATGAATACTAGAACTTGCAGATTCAGCTTTTTGGGCCAGCCCATACATATTTCACGGAGAAAAATATGGCAATAACTAGTAATAATTTTAAAATATGTTATACCATTTGTTTTAATTTACGTGATAGTGTGTAAATTTCACGAGTCAAACAACTTTTACTTCATTTTACATAAATTAACTTTATTTAAAAAAAAAAGATTCTTTATCCGAATGCATAATTAAAATAAAGAATTTTGACTCTTAGAATACGAATTGTGACACATAAATTGCTATAAAGGAGTAAGTTAGCCACTCTAATTTATACAAAACATATATTAATAAAACTTTCTCTATCTAAATTCAAGAAAACTCTAGGATTGACTTCTGAAAACTTAAATTTCTACAAAGTAAAATTATAGTCTTCTAAATTGAATCTCAAAAATTCAATGCAGGTAAAATTCTAGTACACATACTGAGCTCAAAACTCTTAATGGTGAAATGTTAGCAGTCTATACTGACTTGCTATGACTGTGTTACAAAACATCTCTATCTAAAAAATTAAATTTTACAAATCGACAACAAGTTCATGTAGACAAACTCTAGTCAAAGACATAAAATTGCAATAATTAAGACAAATTGGTCCCAATCCAAAAATTTATAGGATTATAATTTTGCTAAGATTTTATATACATATATTGCCCAATGAGATAAATTGAGGGACCATATTTGAATTTGTTGATGACTCGTGAGGAAGAAATAGGCTAGGCTTGTGAATTTCACCTGTTAACTGGTCCTGCTTTTTCATTTGCAAAAAAGGTCCCCCACTCTGTCACTCAATTTATTTTCACACCCAAAATTTCTTCCTTATGATATGTGACTGTAAATGATTCACATGGATAATATTGACTCAATGTTCACACTAAATCTCTTTGCAAGTTAATATTGCCATCTTTTTCAGATTGATGATAAAATGAAGTGAATAGACAATATAAAACTTTTTTATATTATGAGCAAAAATAACTATCTACTTCATTTTTTTCAGGTTAAAAATAGTTTAATGATAAGCAATGTAATATTCATAATGTAAAGATATTATTTATTGTCGGCACACAAAAGTTAAAATTGAATTTTTTTAAAAAAGCAAACACTTGAAACACAATAAGGTAAAAATAGTTATATTTTGCTAAGATTATAATTTGTAGCTACATATTATAGGACAGAGACGAATATTTATCCAATTGTATGTGTATATCTGTCAAATAATTGTATATGTGTAACTAATATATATATATATTTGTATACCCGGTAAGTAAGATTGGGACAGGGAGGAGAGAGGCAAGAGAGAGAGGGCAGAGAGTGAAGAGAGTAGAACTGTGTGTATATATATATCTGTCGAATTGAATATGTATATATACATTAAATAATTATATATATGCAACTGATATATATATATGTATTTGTATATTTGACAAGAAATTGCAGAGAGAGAGGAAAAGAGGAGAGAAAAATTAACAATAGAATTTTAATTATAGCTATGTACCATGATTTTTTCAAATTATAATAATACAATATAAATACATATTATATGTATACATAATTAAGTAATTTACCCAAAGTTAAATAGGTAAAGAACAAATTTAAATTGGCTTGGAAAGTAATCTGGACCTTTTTTTCTAGGGAAAAATGGGCTTTTTGAAAATTTTAAGTCCAGCAATCCAAACTCAACTAAATGGGTTTGTGGGCAACTAATTAGATTTATTTTGGTCTCGTAAAAAATAGTTATAATCACTAGTTAATATACATAAATTAATCATATGATAATTTATACAATATTCTTGTCACTACTTACACAACTATATTGTCTGACTATGAGATTTTTGGTTGAATCAAAATGGCTCAAGACTTTTGTACAAAAAACCTAGATCAGTCAATTCATTGCCTAATAAATCTAAAATATCTTGAAAAATTGATAAAATCGACTTATTTTGATCGTCATATAAGTACAAAATTATTACACACACGAAGAACTATACCCCGATTTTGCTCTCTTAATTTTTAGGATGGACCATGACGCATTGTAGATAGGTTGATTTGTACAGATATGACTTTTCAGTATTATCATTTAATTTTTGACTTTATCACAAAAATCGTACAAGTTTTTGTTTTTGAGAATTGGGAGAAAAATTCTTACTAATCACTATGATTTCTTTTTCTATATTTATTATTAGTTTAGTTAGTTGTCCAGAAATTCAAAATAATTGGCAAGTGCCAAACAAATTGAGTGTATTTATTTATTAGTTATATTTTGCTGTTCAAAAATTGATTTAAAAAATACACAACTAATCATAAATCAGTTATGATTTGATCCGACTTGTTAATTCTTTTTTATTATATAACCCTTCTTTTATGTTATTCAAATTTGTGCCTAATTGTGAGTAAATGTGGCTGCCAAGTGCCAGCAACTCTCAAAAAGATGAATTATAAGGGGGAATTAAATAGTTAATTAAAGTAACACATAATTAGTATTATTAATTAGAATAATAGTTATAAGAATCCTATTCGGTGCAACAGTCCAAACAACACTTTTTGGTCAAAATCAGGATGAACAAATTAATATAATGACTTGTGATTAACAACTTAATTAACTATAGGAAGAGAATATAGATAAATATTACTCCATCTGTCTAATTTTATTTGACCCCTATACTATTTTGGGATGTCCAACAATACTTGTCCACTTTATGAAATCAAGAGACAATTTTACACTTGTTCCTAATTTACTCTTATCATTAATTATAGTTACTTCCCTATTACATTTTTCAAGACATCATATTTATTATATTCAAAGAATAATTTGGTAAAATTATTTCAGCATTTACTACTTCTTAATCCCTATGTCAAGTCAATAGGGGTCAACAAAAGTTAAACGAAGAGAGTATTTAAGTTCCATATTATTCCCTGATGATTAATTTTAAAAAATAAATTAATGGAGAGGCTGGTCAATAGAACATGATTTACAAGTTTGAATAGAGTAGCAACTAGTAATCATGGAGTAATTAATAATTTTAGTTAATTAATTCATATAAGGTCATTATATCTTTGCTATAACATGTTACTTGGTATATCAAAAACCATTAATTGCTTTGACTATTTTCATGCCAATATTGGGTCTTAGTGAAGTCTAAATATTCTCTGTTGTTTCTAGAATTCATTTCCATGTGGTCTCATGTGGTATTTCCTAATTATTTCTATTTTTATTAATTTTTCTTTCTCAATGTAATTTTGGTCATACACTTATCTTCATGTTCCAAATGTTTTTTGTTCACTTTATTGGAGTTTAAGAAGTGAATCTTTATACATTGATTGTATTTAAAAATAAAATAAAAATACATATTTACATTATCTTATAACTTTAAGTTAAATTAGTTGTCCGAAAAATAAAGCACAACTTAATATATATCCACTATTAAAAAAAGGGCAAGTCGATACATTAAAGTTTTCGCTATACGCAAGGTTCGATCATAAGAGTCTATTGTACACAATCTTATCTTGTATTTCTGCCAGAGACTGTTTTCAAGGTTTGAACTCGTAATCTCTTGAGCACATGACAACAACTTTAAAGTTCATCCAATACTCCTCTTCTGAGTATCCACTATAACAAGAATTTAATAGCAGTGAATGCTTATAATAATGATGATAGAAGCAAGAAACGACTCTATAAAATTCAGTAGCCTTGAGTCAAGATTCGATATTTGATAACTATTTTTTAAAAAATTAGGGTTGCTAATTAATGGAGGTTTGACTGTTTTTAAACTACTTTGAAATCCACTTATTGTGGAATAATACATGAGGTATTTTTTAAAAAAAATTATTACTGTGAGGTAGTTAATTAGTGCATCATTATATAAATAAACATTTGCTTCTTATCCTCTATAAGGGATCAACCCAAAATTTAAAACTACTTTTGGAATCTCATGTATTAAAAAATATGGTCAAATCAAATGGAGATTTTGAAACCTAAGAAGAACTTTGTAGTCTGTTTAATTATCTATTTAATAATTCTATTTAAGCTTAATTTATTACTCTTAAGTTTAATGCAAATTCCTAGAGAAGGGAACAAGTTTCTCCTTTAGGAAGTTGATATACTAATTTAATTTGGATTTATAGCTCATTAATAACTAACTAGTCAAATTAACACTTATATTTATATCAACTAGCACTTCATTTAAATAATATAAATATTTTAAATACCTTTGGTTATTAACATTTAGCTAAGTACATGAATATGTGTGGTTTTTTAAAATTTTTGTTGTACAATAAACCCCTATTTTGACTATGGCTTTGACTTATTTACGTTGTGTATTGAAATATATGGAGTTACAAGTTAGAACAATGTTATTTTTAAAAAAAAAAAAAACTTATGGACGGTGAAAATGTTAATTAATCATACTTCTTAATCAAATAAAGAACATGATTGTATTATAATAAAAAGTAATTAATTCATTATATGAACAACGTAACGTTGTGACCGGACACTGCATGCCATGTGGTCAACATTAAGTAAACTGACGACATCTAAATTAAACACCAATAAATCTCTTCCCATGAAGATTTATATTTGCTTGGTAAATCACTAGTATGAACCTAACATTTTGGGATTTGGTGTTGTTTTACTTGGGAAAAAGTAGTATCAAAGGATGATACTGATCTCTGATGCAATATTCTGCAAAATTTCTTAACGAAATTAGAAATTTTATAAAAGGCAGCTAAATTCAAAATAAAAAGAAGTAATTAGACGTTCTTCAAGATAATATAAAGAGGTTAAAGAATATTTAACTTAGAGCGATCTTTTGATCATTCTCTTGGTTCATTGTGGCAACCGCCCCCCTTCCCCCCTCCCCTCCAAATCGATCAAAATAATCAATGTTGATTTTGATGATTTCAACTCTTTTACTTATTTTTTAAATCTTTAATTTTCTGTTTTGTGATAATATAGAAGAAAATAATTTTAATCTTATAATACATATAATGTAATTTTCTAATAAAAAGTCTTCAAATGAACCAATTAGCTTTGCTCATGTATATTCATGTTATCCCAGACATCTCTTCATCTCTAGTATCATATGATTCGTTAGACAATTTTATTAATTTCTTGCTTTGTGTGAATTATTGAATTCGAATCTAGATATTAAAAATTAGACCTTCACTTGAAACGAATAATCAATGTTATTTTTGTGTTTTTATATGTTAATATTGAGAAAATTTAATTCAGCTCTATATAAAATACCAAGTAAAATACAATATGATACTTTTTTTTTTTTTACCAATATTGACTATTTTAGTCTTCGACTAACTTCTAATTAGTCGATTAAGGGGGTGACGCCTACGTTGAAGAGAATGCCTGGTTAATTAATTAATGAGTTAGTTGGTGTATCGATCACCTAATTATTGATTAAATAGTATTATATTGGTTAATAAGTAGTTTAATAAACATTAGTGCTACATGTAAGGCGAGGGTTCTGCCAGGATGCAAAATTGCTCCGAAAAATGGTAATTAACTAGATGAAAAATAATAATAATTTCTTGATATACTTACTATAATATGTCATTTATATATTTTTTGTCATTATTTCGCTTTTTGAGGTTAAACGTATGGATTTGATTAATATTTTAAGGTATATATGTATATTATTTATTATTTTTTTTAAAAAAAAAATTGGGGGTAGGGGAAGGATAAACGGGAAGGGGGGTTACAATTCGAGGAATTGAATCCCAACAAGGTGAGAGTTCAGATAATCAACAAACTAAGTTAATAAGATTCGTCTTATATTTTTATTATATTATTATAAAAAGAATTATAAATTATAATTTTCAATCATTTAAATTTTAGAATTTAAATATTAAATTAATTTATTTTAATTTAATTTTAA
>JAOTQJ010000096.1:23688623-23704847 GCA_025642045.1 Solanum sejunctum | reverse complement strand
GTACTATAATCAAGTGGCAAAGTGATGGAACCACATAGTAATCAGAAGGTTAATTCGAATTCTATTTGATAAAAAATTATATATATTTTTTATATAATATATATTAAATTTCTTATAATTAATTTGTATATCTATTTTTCAAAAATTCGAAACCTTTAAAGAGAATTTTTATATCCATAGTTGAAGTAGCACGTTGCAAAAATCTTTGATTCTTAGCTAGAGGAATATGGTAGTACCTAATCCATTCAACTTTCTGCCGAAAATGACCCGTTTGACAATTTTTTTTTTCCTTAAGGAATAACTTTTTGTTTTACTTAAAAATTAATGTTTGATCATAAAAATTTCAAATTTTAATTTGAAATTGTATTTTTAAATTTTAATTTGAAATTGTATTTTTAAATTTAGAAAATAATTTATAACATATTTTTTTAACTCAGTTTTCATTTTTGAAAATTGTATTTAGATACATTTAAATATAAATATTATTTAAATATCTGTACACAAATATAACAAAAAAGGTAAACACTACAAATCTGCAAGTAAATCCATGAAATCCAAATAAAGAAAAAAAATTTAAGAATTTATGATCAAACGCCTCTTCACGCGTCTGGGCCTATTTCCTTTTTTTTTTTCATTAATCAAATAAAGGGGAAAATTCATAATAACTCGTAGTCTATTCCAATTTAGAACCTTCGTCTACTTTTCATACCACATTGAATATGTCATATTCTCATATAAAAATATTGATTATCAAAAAAGATTTTTTTAAAAAATTAATTTCGTTATATCTTCAATACAAACAATATTCAATAGTAACCTCAAAAATAAAAAAATGAAATTAGCAAAAAATATCCTTAAAGTTTGATTCTGATTTCTAAAAGTTAATTAGTGACTAGAAAATTTTGTTCTTAAGCCGCCAGACTATAATGAAATAATTCTTAAAAGCTTCATCTACATTTGTAGTTCAAAACTATGGATGTCATCGATCACTAAATAAATATTTCGTCCATTGACTTTTATTTATCACTATTTTATTTATTATGGTTAAACTACATGAATTTTTTCTAATATTTTAAGATATATTTTTTATCATATTAATATGAGAAAGATTGCAACTTATAGAATTTTTCGTATAGTTTTCAACTATCTAAATTTTAGATTTTAAATATTAAATTTAATTATTTTAATTTAATTTTAAAATTTAATCCAATAAATTTTAAAAAATAAAATAATAATAAATAAAAGTGATCTGAACAAAGTATATAGAGGACCCAAAAAATAAATAACCAAACGTTTTTTTTCTTCTTTCATTTTTTAGCAACATAAAAAGTTATATTCCCAAAAGTAGTAACCTGGCCTCCAGATCATCAGTTCACAAGCTGGCCAAAGCTGGTGGGGAAAATGGGGATATTATATTATTAACGCATGTCCTATCACTATAATTTTATCTCTATATCTAGTTCTTTTATAATTTCTATATATATAGGTCTTTTTTTATTACTTAATTACTAACTACCACTATCATTTTGGCTTTTTGGGATTTGTCCATTGCCCACAGATGAGTTGGAAGAATGATGCCACTGCTCATTCCAAAGTCATTTTATTTTTCCTTTCTGCAACATGGAATATTATATATATGCTTAAGATTGTTTGGATCGGAGGAATAAGTTATTTTGAGATAAGTAATTTTAAAATGAGTTATTATGATATAAGTTATTTCATATATGATAACTTGCGGCATCACTAAGGTAAAATAATAGGATGAATAATTCATGGATTAACTAATACTTTCAACCAAACATGAAGAAAATTTTACAAACAATAACAACATACCTAGTAGAACTCTAAAAGTGGAGGTTTGGAGAGGGCAAAATGTATGCGAACCTTACCACTACCTCATAGAGATAGAAAAACTATTTCCAAAAAAACTTTGTCTCAAAAATATTAGGCCCTATGAAAAAAATAATCCTATATATATTTTATCGTGAGATTATTATAACCTATACTTTGTACCAAATAACTCCTTAAAGTGCAATGTAAAATTATGATTTAATGTTTTAACCTAATTATACATATCTTATCTACATATATAACTTAATAAATCTTTGTCCTTGTTAAAACAATGCAAAATTGAGGTGTCACATGAGCAGATTAAACTGAATTTGAATTGATCAAAAGTTTATTATCATATGTGATCGATGAATTTACTATCAATTTCAATTTTTCATGCATATATATATATAAACGAGTTGCAATGTGAAATGAATTGAGATTTGTTAATAAGTGAATAAATTAACTACAATCAACTCAAACTTGAAAAGATTAAATGGATCCTATTTCATGGGCTAATTATATACCATCCCTACCCAAAACTATTAAGTAATTAACCAACAAATTAAAAACATGCAAGTAATTAAGAGCATCAACGTACATATGGTTTAATAAACTTCCATTAAATAGTTAGCTAGGTACTAGTTCTAATTAATACTAGTAATCATGATTCTGAGCTAAGATCATTAATTATTGTAGGGTTTAGGACAGTAAATATTTAATTTAAATACATGCATACGCTGAACATGACTAATAAAGCTAAGAAAAAGAAAAAACGTTTGTTGAGAGTGATTATATTTGTTTGATGAAAATAAATCTGAAATATCAAACTAATTTTTTGGATAAACTTAATTAATTACAGAGAATGGGCAAGGTCTTGTCATGTTTGGTCTAGATCTATAGGATGACAAAGTAGATTTTATTTTTTTGTTTTTTTACGTATGTTCCATATTTAGATATTGGGATGCGATTAAATTTGAATTCACATATTATATAATCTACTTTTTGAAGGTTGAATTTTTTTATTTTTAAAAGACTCGCGCGCAATGTACTCATCAAGAAGGCTAAACTAAGAATGAAGGAATTTCAATCATCTCATTACGATTCACGTTGATGATGAAGTAGATTTGATGATAATACCTACTACATTCCAACTTATTTGATATTTTTGGAAATAAAAATCTTTTATCGTAATTTTTAAATAATATTTTAATAGTAATTGATTGTATTTTGAAAAGGGCAAAAATAAAGTTATATAATGTTAATTAGTTGATCTCGCAGATCCAGCTAACAGATAGTGCTCTTTACAAGAAGAAGGAGCTAACGATGAGTTTGTTACGGGGATTGACAAAAAGAATACACAAAATTTGTATTATTTTTTATTTTGTTATTTCAAATTATCGTATTATGTGTTGTTGTTTCTATTTTGTATTTATTATTTTCGATATGCTTTCTTCACCATTGTTTCTCCCTTTCATATTTAATTTTGATATACTTTACTAAAGTCGAGGGTCTATTGAAAACGACGTCGCTATATTGTAGGGCTATAACTACGTACTCAATTCCGCTCATATATGAAATTACGTATACTAAATGTGTTATTATTATTATGTTTAATTAGCATTTTATTACTCATAAAAAACAATTATGCAATTTATATCGCATTTATGATATAACTTTATATTGAATTCAATAATACGTTATATTGTATAATTTATATAAATTTTCCAAACATAAGTCACTTATCTAATCTTATTTCATGAAGAATATCTTTTAGCAATTCAGTTGGAAGTTCGAACCGATTGTTGAAGAATCAACAAATATTTTTCTACTTTATAATTTTCTCCCTTATTTTCCCTTTCCAAGGACGAATTCAATTTTCATAAATTTTCAAATACTGCCTCTGCCTCTATAAGTTACCGACTCCGGGGTCAATATATGTGACCAACATGGCATGGAACCACCAAGTGTTTTTCAGCTGGCAAGGTATGGGCTTTTTATTTTCCTGGTCCAAATAGTGACTACTTCTGTTTGGACCATAGGGTCCATTGTAGATAGAGATTGAGTGAAGATAAATTCATCCTATCCACGTGGGCATCCCTCTGGTTTATCCTAGTCAGCTTATTTAATTGCCACGTAAGCTTTTAAAGATTTTTCTGTGATCATCAGTAGGGTCACTTTGATCATTTATATTCTCTTTAAATAAAATTTGAAGAAGCATGTTTAGTTATTTTCAGTACGACAAAAATAATGCAATTCTCCTCGATAGGAAGCAAAGAACCTAGCTGTTTAAATTTGTACCATATGCTAACCAGCATTAAATTTGTACCCTCAACTAATTAATTACTACCATTAAGTTTTTGACACCTAATTACCATCATATAACACATCGTACTTCCCACGCTTCATATTACTTGATCACTTAACATACTTCTTAAGAGATGTATATATATAATGCTTTGAAATTTAAAATTTGACTACTATTACTTTATATAGTTACTGGTTAATGTTCGCTAAAAAATTACTAATTCTTCATTGAAAAATGTCTGGTAGTTATTCACACAAATATTTTGATTGAATCGATTAGAAAAAAAATTATAGTAATTTTTTTGTATGTTAAAATACTCTCATATTTCATGTTTTTTAATGTTTCTTTTTTTTGGTTAAGACTTGATTCTCGTGGCACCCTACCTTGTTGATGGTCATGGAGTCAGGTGCTCCTAAAGTTGTGATGCATTTATTGGTTTGTGGTAATAATACATTCATAGTAGTCGCAAAAAAAATGAATTTATTTTACACTATATATTTTTCTCAATGAGCTTGTTCAGTAGAAAATGAATGAGAAATTACGTTCTATTTCATAAATTTCCCATTGATTTGCAGCGGAAGATCTTTGTTTCTAGAAGTATTATTTAATACTAAGCGTAGTACCAAAAAATATGGTAATAAAATTCTCTTAATTTTTTTAATGGACAAACAAAACGAAACATTTATTTTTGATGCAAGGATCAAATAAAATGGAAAGGGAATAACTAATAATAGGATATGTAAAAAAATGTGAAGAAAATTAAGTTCACCTATATGAATATTTTGCATGCATTATATTCTCTTTAGATGATTGCCATCAACTGAGTTAAATTTTTATTTTATTAAGCAAATTCAATATTTACTACACTTGCAAAAAATAACTTTGATATATTGAATGTAACTTTTGGTAGACAAAAGTTATGCATTTCCCCTTGATAGGGAGCAAGAGAGCTGCTTGTTACTGTCTGTACTACACTAATCATCATTAGTTTTGTACACTTTCAATTACTATTATTATCATTAACTTTCTGTCACCTAATTACCATCATATGAATGCAAATGTAACTAATTACAGGGTGTAATTAAATTAAGAAGTGGAAAAAATTAACTCTCCTATTTAAATATGTGATTGGTTGTTGTCAATAACAAAGACAGAATTTGTAAGATTTCAACATAAAAAAAAATGAATTCCTATCACTATCATATAAAACCAAAAAATATGAAAAAAGATAGATGAATTTTTTTTTGTTCGATCGAGCTGGTACTGGACACTGAAAAAATAGTTTAGTTGACGAAACACTATTTATCAATAGAAAATCAAGATAAATAAATTAAAATAAAAAAAGTAATATTTTATGTAAGACTTCAATAAAACCATGCTAACTCCCAAAGCTATACAACCGAAAAAAAAGTCATAAACAAAATGAAAAGGAAACCAGAAGTTCAAACATAGTATAAAAATTGGAATTAATATTTTAGTAACATTAATTAAGTAATTATGAAATAAAATAATAGCTTATGATTTGAGCATTAAGTTTCCATCTTTTGTCACATGCTCTTTCATATGCCACATAACAAAAAAAAAAAAAATTTCAATCGTCTATATAAGGCCTTCTACACCCCCTCTCTCTTCAACAAACAAATTCCATCAAGTCTTCGATTCTCTCTTCACAACAAAGTTTTTTGTTTCATTTCGTTCTTTTGTTGCTCCGATTCATTTTTGAGAAAAAAAAAAACACACACTATTATTTTCACCAGAAAAAAGCAAAAATGTTTTCCTTCTCATCAGAACAAGATTTCGTTTCTCGTAGATGTGTTTGGGTAAATGGCCCTGTAGTTGTTGGTGCAGGTCCATCAGGACTAGCTGTAGGAGCTTGCTTGAGAGAACAAGGAGTTCCATTTGTCGTTATAGAAAGATCTGACTGTATTGCATCTTTATGGCAAAAACGAACTTACGATCGTTTAAAACTCCACCTCCCCAAAAAATTCTGCCAATTACCCAAATTCCCATTCCCAAATCACTTCCCTGAGTACCCAACAAAGAGACAATTCATTGAGTACCTCGAACTATATGCCAAGCACTTTGACATAAACCCGCAATTCAACGAGTGTGTTCAATCAGCTAAGTACGATGAAAATTGCAGAGTGTGGAGGGTGAAAACTAGTTCGCCCAACGGCTTTGAAGTTGAGTACATTTGCCAGTGGCTTGTTGTGGCCACGGGCGAAAATGCTGAGAAAGTTGTGCCTGATTTTGAAGGATTGAAAGATTTTGGAGGTGAAGTGATTCATGCTTGTGATTATAAGTCAGGGGAAAAATATCAGGGGAAGAAAGTGATTGTTGTGGGATGTGGGAATTCTGGCATGGAAGTTTCTCTTGATCTTTCTAATCATGGTGCTCAACCATCGATGGTTTGTCGTAGCTCGGTAAGTACTCCAATGATGAATTCAAAAAAATTGATAAATTTAAAAAGTAGAGCGCATGACTCTTAACCTTGAATTTACTCGGTTTATTTATGTAGTGTTCCTCTGTTTTTTCTTGTTCAGGTTCATGTTTTACCAAGAGAAATCTTTGGAAAATCAACATTTGAGCTAGCCATGTTTATGATGAAGTGGTTGCCTCTTTGGCTAGTTGACAAGATTCTACTTATTCTTGCATGGTTTATTTTGGGAAACATTGATAGTTATGGACTTAAAAGGCCATCAATTGGACCATTGGAACTTAAGAACAAACATGGGAAAACACCAGTTCTTGATATTGGTGCCTTGGAAAAAATTAGATCTGGAAAAGTTAAGGTTGTCCCCGGAATCAAGAAGTTTTCATGTGGCACCGTTGAACTTGTCAATGGCGAAAAACTAGAAATTGATTCTGTTGTTCTTGCTACTGGTTACTGCAGCAATGTTCCTTACTGGCTACAGGTGAGACAATGTCACAATCCTTCTACAACTTTTTTAATAACATCATCAGTTCGGAAGTTTCTAATGATTTTTTAATGAATTTAAGTTACATACACCAACAACATATAAGTTACAACGAAAAGTGTCCTGATGTTATATTTGTTTAATATTTTTCAGGAAAATGAATTTTTCTCCAAGAATGGCTTTCCCAAAGCACAATTCCCAAATAATTGGAAAGGAAACTCTGGGCTATATGCAGTTGGATTTACAAGGAGAGGGCTAGCTGGTGCTTCTGCTGATGCTATACACATTGCACAAGATATTGCAAAAGTTTACAAGGAAGATCTCAAACAAAAAAAGCAAAAAGTTCCCACACACAGAAGATGCATCTCAACTTTTTAATCCAACTGAATCATATAAAAAAAATTAACAGAAATTCCATTCATTTTTTTTTATATATAACAGGGGATTAAAGAAAAGAGATGTATAAAATAATTCTGTAAAAAAAATATATACAAAAGATCAGCCCTCTCCAAAAAATAAAAAAGCTCAAGTTTTGTATAGTTTGGGCATTTTACTGGAGGATGAAGAGGCGTTTCTCTTTTTACTTCCACAAATTTTTATACTTTGTTTTTGTTTGTATTGACTTTTCCATTATACAAATTTGTACAATTATTATTGATTACTATTTACAATGACGAAGGTTGTTCCTTTAAAGTTATTAGTACTCTTTCATAAAATTGTTCCAAGTTTCCTGTTGATCTTTCATGACAAATTAAGTACTGATGTTGACCACTTATGATCCTGTTTGCTCCTTCGTGACTCGAACTCACAATTTTAGGATTGGGACGAGGTAGCAAGTGCATATCAAAGTAAAGCAATTTCTATATCATATTGATAGTTGCAATACATTTACATATTATAATTTTTTGATGAAAACGCATCAATTTTCCAGAAAATACTGATTTCCTAGTTGAAGAGAATGAAAAAATTGAGTGAGGAAATGACACTTCAATCACCATTATTTGTGTACGTTAAAAATACATTGATAGAACTGCAGAAGGAATATTGTGCTATTTATTTCTCATTGTTCTTATCAAGTCATATTCAATACAGCATATGAGAGTTCTGATAGCAACTAATCATCATTTCAACACCCTAGCAACACACATTATTGGTAAAAAAAGGAAAAAAGATCATGACACTCGATCTGATCTGATGAATTCAAAATAAATGGGTCCTAGCTTAATTCTTACTTTCATCGTAATAATATGTGCATTAAAAACACTGATATTCTGATATATTATGATAATGCTTGAAATCACATACTAAACTCGGGTTCAAGACTTGAAAATGAAGAACCTCTTAATATACATTTGTTTGTTTCTGCCAAGTATATTTAATAATGATCTTGTCGATTTTCAATAAATATTTACGATCTTCAATAATAGCTTTAAAAGGGCAACAATATATGTTTTCTCTTCTATAAGTTTGTATAAGAAGTAGGTAGCTAGAGATTTTCATAATATCTCTGTGATTATCATAATTGTTAATTATTCCTTTCTACATTTGATTCTCTAATTTGCTTTATTACTCATGATTATGATTTGATTATAGTATTAAAGTTTGACCCTCAACTCTAATCATAATATCCATAAAAAATGACATCAACTCATTGTTGTCTAGCTAGCACATGGACCCTTATGAAAATACTTTACAGTTAAATAATTTTTGAGAATTGAATTTATCGAAACAATCTCTTTAAAACGACATAATTAGAATAATCTAGCAGAAAAACAGATTTTTAAAAAAAGAACAAACTGGCGTCGCCCGGACTCGAACCGGAGACCTTCAGTGTGTTAGACTGACGTGATAACCAACTACACCACGACACCAACATATTTGAATTCTTATGTTAATATTAATATATAAATCTTATACGAAAAACTTATTTCAAACTTGGCATATCTACCAAATTAATAATACATGCAAAACACGTATTTTACGCATAAATTTACATCGATTAAACATGATTAAATGGTTATATTATACATTATTGAGCAATGAAGATATTTTTTTCTATTCGGTACTACGTTGATTCAACTTTTTTCATTTCGTCGATAAAGGTTATTTATCACTATTTCACAAGTAGATAAGATTATATCTAATTTTTAAAATTTACTATCGTTCGAATTACTAGAGATGGATAGATGATCCTTCTTTGAGTTGGTCCAATGGCGGAGCTAGCCTATAGTCAAATGGTTCATCTAGCTTTCTTTCGAGAAAATTATACTATTTATATATGGTCAACTAGTTAGTGTGTTCACTTCTTCAAATTTTGAATCCTTTAATGAAAATTTAGGTTCCGTCATTACTTGTGCCGATATTTGTAGAAAATTAAATCACATAGTTGGTAGTATGAATAAAGTGTATGCCTTTCTCAAAAACACAAAATTGAAGTGAACTTATTATTAATTAGATATAAGAGATGAATTTCTTTAGCTTGACCTTTCCAAAGATTGATCTCTGGAAGGACCTTATGAAAATGTTTCTCATCCACAAAAGAAACTAGTTTGTGTAAGAATGTCAACAACACCAGAAATGTTGTTATCATTATCAATGAAGAGTGGTCCAATTTTTTTACACCTAGAGCTAGAAGTTTCTATAATATTTTAGTACTTTTAATTAGA
The DNA here is from genome assembly GCA_025642045.1 of Solanum sejunctum. Lineage (NCBI taxonomy): Eukaryota > Viridiplantae > Streptophyta > Magnoliopsida > Solanales > Solanaceae > Solanum > Solanum sejunctum. The sequence continues at coordinate 23,695,125 of JAOTQJ010000096.1, read as the reverse complement.
ATTTTGTACGTAATTATCCAACTTTAGTTATTTTTGTTCAAACTTCAATTATTTGTGACAGAAATTCAATCATTTTTATCTTAAGTTCATGTACATGTTGCTGAAGTTCATGTATGAACTTCATTCAAGTTTAGACAAATATGACTGAAGTCCAATCATTTTACTTGAACTTCTTTGATAAAAATATGAATTTTACTCACATGTAACTTTAGACGCCATATAAATTAGTTGGCTATCTCATAAAATTTTGACAATTTTGGAATACTCTCCTATAGTCCTATTGATCCAATAGCAGTTGGACTGCTTAAGGCCCATATACTTGTGGCCTCCATAATATGACTGGAGCCCACTAACATCTCATCTTTGGGCCAAAGAGTGTGCTCATTAAGTTTGGAAAAATTGAAGAGAAAAATACACAAGTTTGTGTAGATTTCTTCTCCAAAAAGTGAATAACTATAACAAGTATGCGATTATACACTGTGATTTTATATAATATATTTCGTCTTTGTATGTGATTATACTTTCTGACAGCAAAACAAGTTCAATGATCCTGCAAACTATGTCTTGATTAAATTCTTTCGCTTCATACAGACTCATGTAATATGAACATTTGTGCAACAATTTTCAATTATGCTCTTTAGCTTTCCTCATGATGATTTAAGGAATAAGCCTTGATGTGCTTTAGGATATCAATGCTGTAATTATGACCTGTACTCTGCTATTAGTTACATCATCTTCTTGTTCTGGGAAAGAAAAGAAAAAAGAAACAAATTACCGCCGCGCAATGCAAGAAATCTCTAAGAAACAAGCAGTAAAACCACTAGAAGTCCTTGGAGAATAGCCAGTATGATATACACCAAAGTTTTGTGCAACAGCATCACTCTACGACCATCAGCAATCATCAGAGGAAAATGGCACTTGTCGTCGGATGGATCCTTGTGAGTTACTATAGCCAAGCCTTGAAAATCACAGTCCAAACTGTTCTGGTTTTTGAATTGATAATACATGTTGAAAGCATAAGAAGCATTTCCTTGTGCACTAAGATGATTACAAGAAGAACCATAGCCCAAAGCTGTGCAATCAGAATGACTGCACGCGTAATCAACACTCTTTGCCAAGTCAGTTTGTGCTTCTTTTGATAGTTGTGACTTGAGTATACACCATCTTTTATGCATATAACTCACACCTTGTACTTCTGCGAGCGGCTTTTCAGAGAAACTTAGCTCATATTTGGGCTTACCATCAAACTTGAATACCCCCCAATGCCTCTCAAAGTTACCTGGAGCAATGCTTTTAGTATTCTCATCTATCAGGCTGAATAAGTAAACGTCGATTTTTCCCTTCCTTGCAGGGGTTCCTTCTCCACTTAGAGCATGTTGAATCAATCCTTGGTTAAACCTCTTTGCATTTTCAATATTCGCGTTTTTATCTCCATCCGTTGGCCATCCTACTTCTCCGACAACGATTTTCATGTTGGGAAAACCCGCCTTCTTCAACGACCAGGCAAGAGTATCGAAATTGGCATCAAACACATTAGTATAAAGATAATCGCCATCTTTTATAGGCTTGTTTGAGCCATCAAAGAAGGCGTACTCAAATGGAAAGTAACTGTTTTCATAGAGACTGAGAAAAGGATAGATGTTAACCACAAATGGTGCATCATTTGAGTGGAGATATTGGACAATTTGAATGGCTAAATCGCGTATTTCTGTCCTGAAATCGCCAGCTGAAGGGACAGGATTCGAGTCAGGGGAGTAGTAAATATCTGCGTTTAAAGGGACAATTGCTTTCACCTCTGGCCATAATCCAGCATGGTTGATGGCTTCTTGAACATTTCGCAGAGCTGGAAATGTGGAATGTAGATAAGTGCCATTGTATGTTTGAAGAAAGGGCTCATTTCCTACTGCTACATACCTGCATTATTCAGAAAAATTAGTGAACTAATAGTGAGCAACGCGAAGTTACTCGGAATGCCAATCAACGAGATGAGCCTATCAAAAATTTTAAAAGGAAGTAAGTACCAATATTTAGTTAAGATAAACAAATGATTAATTTGATTATGTAAATTTTATACAATGACAAAAAGTTGATGAGCAAGTTATATTTAGTATTCTTTCCGTCCTATTTTATATGGCATCTTTTGATTTGATATGATTTTTAAGAAAAAATCTGTTTTTGAAACTTGTGGTATAAAATTATCCTCAGATATTTATGTGACTGAGAATCATTTCACTAAGGGTAAAAGAGAATTTTTAACGTTAAATTATTTTCAATTAGATTAAAGTGATAATTTTTTTTTTGGACGGACCCAAAAAAAAACGGTGTCATATAAAATGAGACAAAGAGGTACTATTATTACAAAAAATCATCATTCATTTTACAATTTCCGTCAATGAGTATTCATACTTTGAAGAATATCAATTCTAGTATTTTTTTCCGGTGATGATTTTCAAGAGAGCATTTGAAGAGAACGATCTCCCCACCCCACCCAAACCCACCTAAGTTTTCATAATTATTTAAAATATTTGGTAAAAAATACACGATTAATTTTTTAAAAAATATGATAGAACTATTTTTCTTCCATGTTACCCTTAATATTAATTGTTCTTTAAAAGTAAAAAAAACTAATTACATATTTTTGTAGTTTTGGGTTCAAGTGATGAAAATAACTACCAAGAGAACAAGTTCCGAAAGGAGAGAACAAGTTCACGTGAACCTCCTCGCACCCCCTAGGTGGGGTGGGGGTCTCTAAAGAAAGTCAAAAAAAAAGATGACTATGTCATGCAAAAAGTGAAACATGTTGGACAAAATTGATTAACCTGATTTTGACTCCATTAGTGTAAGCATAAGCAGAGACATTGGCATCAATCCAAGAAGCTGCCATCCCAGGGTCATTGCTCATATCTTGTAACATGTAGTTAGGAATTGCAAGCATTACTTCAATATCACTACCTACCAAAGCACTTAAAATACTGGCATCTGCTTCAAACAGTTTTACTTTGTCAAATCCATTTTCTTTAAGCATCTTCACCACACTCTCTGCTGCCAACTGATGAGATGCCATGGTACCCCAGTTCACTCCCACACTCAAACATCTCCGCGCCATTGTTGTACACACTAAGGCTACAATTCCCAGAATCAAGATATGTTTACAACCTACATCACTCATCATCATTTTCTTCTGAGGGATATATGCATACGCACATTGAAGATGAATTTATATCGCGATGCTCTTAGTGAAGAAACCTCAACAAGAAGGATGAAAAAAGAAGACAAAAGCAAGATAAGAAAACGAAAAGATGACATGATGGAAAAAATATACTAGAGTATCTTCTTCTTTAATAGTAGTATTCTGTTTTATTTTATTTTTCTTTTTTTGAAGGGGCAGCTTGGATAGTGGAGGGGAAAGAGAAGAATTTGATGAGAATCCAAACTTTATATCAACAAAGATTATATCATTCAAAAGTCTATTTGTTGGTCTTTGCCTTTATGTGTTTTGTTTAGTATTATGTTGCTTTGTATATTGTATTATTTCCTTAACAATCAGTGGAAGTTGGCTTACTTGAGTCATAAGAAAGTGTTAACAGAAAGGAGTAGCAATAGAAGTATGACTTTATTAGTCTCATTAAATAAATATAATTATTTAATGACCTTAGATAGGAAAGAGTGGAGGTCGTGAATTAGACTAGCAGACTAATAGGTTAGGGTATAGGATTAGTCGTATCTTTATATCCTGTGTTGTCATTATTCGTCTTGTATATATATATATATATATATATTAATTTTATTGTATTTACATACTATCATGTGCTTAGGTTCTCAGAAAACAGTCTCTCTACCTTTATAAGGTAGCGATAAGATCTGTGCACATTCTATCCTCTGCGGACCCTACTTGTAGGATTCTACTGAGTATATTGTTGTTGTTTATACTTCCGCATTATATCTTCTTGTGAAATTCCATTAGATATGTTGTTTTTACTTTCATTTTCTCTCACTACATCAATTTGTTTTGATGACAATGGTGTCCATGCCAGCTTTCCCACATCTCAACTAACTCTATAGGATATCTCCCACCAATAACAGATACCAGGTAACTCTATCCATCAAAATTGAGACAGATGGAAAGAATGAGGTAATGTTTTTCAACATAAAATGATGACAAATATGGGAGTTGATGGGGCAAAATAAAATAAAGTAAAAGAATAGGATAGCTCTCCAGGAAAAGTTGAAGAGGTAGTCACTTTGTGGAGGGTAGAGAAGAGGTATGGACTCTTTCTTGCAAGGATATTGAAAAGAATCATCGACAGTGCCCTACTTTCCAACCAAAATCTACGTGTTTTAAGGCTCATGCAACCTATCAAATTGTTGTTTACACTTCCTTTTTCATCAAAAGTTGCAAGCTTTTTGTAGCTTTTGATTTTCAGAAAAAGTTGGCTCAGGACTGGTGCAATTCCTATTCAAGCAGATAAAGATCCTACAAAAGATGTAATTCCTCCGTCAACATCCACAAGTGTTGACTGTGTTGTCCATGAGCGATAACTATCACGGACATTGGTGACTTCCGTTGCACATATAGAATACCTATAAGGTCAACTCAAGTTCCGAGGCCAACATCATAAATTGTGGGAGTGACGGCCTGAATTCACACAGGTCCTTATTGCAAGTATAATAGAGTAAAAGATGTATGTCATAGGATATCCTTTAAGATGTACTGTTTCATAAAGTAAAGGTCAAAACATTTTACAAATAAGTTTCCAGTTTACAGGAATCTAGCTATGACGATCCATTAGTTTCATGATTCTCGCCCTGAGAGTGAAGTTACCCTAATCATCAGCACATGTTTCTTCTGGCAATCTGAAGCTTAAACAAAACATAGCCTGCATAAGATGGGGAAAAGAACAGATCAGGGGCATACGGAAAAGAATATACCCGTAAAGTCAATAAATTGAATGTTGACACTTCAAAAAGCTTGAGTCCTCTTTTGAACCTGTACCTTATTTGGAGCAACATCTCTAACCCTATGAAATACAGGGTTTTGGATTCTGGCTCCCAGGGCAGACTCCGCCACCTGCAAGTCAACAAATTGAGAAGAGCATACAAATGAATGTAGAGCAGCTGAATTAAGTGAAAGATGGGAAGTCCAGATACTGAATAAGCAACGGCATGCTTCGCAGATGTAGAAAATCTTGTTATTCAAGGACATGGTAAACATTAAAACAAGTACATTAATCATCAACCACCATGTATTAAAGCATTAACTACTCCCTGTAATTTACTAACCCATTGACATGGCCCAGGAACTTTGCTATTTCGGTTTTGCTACTAAAATTGCCAATTATTGTTCATGTCACGCACTTGTTCCATTGTATTATCAATGATACTATCCGAGTCAATTTCAAATAATCCTGTGGGCAGCAATTGAAAATGTAAGAGCATGGGTTTCATCCGCCCCAAAGTTGATAGGGTTTCGGTTTAATGACGATAATGGTCATTTGACTTCATTTATTTTCATAACATGAGAATTTAAGGGGGAGAGAGAGAGAGAGAAACGCCTTATTGTCAATAAATCCCATAACGAGCAAAAGGCTATCAATAACCTATTGAGTGAGCAGTTCACATTTTCGTGCTCCCCCAATATGGAAAAGCAGATTGGGGGGGATGATACCGGTACCATTCCGGTATGGTTCTATCCAGTGTACAAGATACGTTGTACCTAAGATTTGGCACCGGACCAGAATGGGACGGCCAGATGTGAATGAACCGGTGCCGGACAGAGTTAATTTGACCGGGATGTTGACAAGTACTAGGATGAACTAGTACTTGGTGTATAACCTCTGTAGTATCTTCCATCAAAACCCAAAATCGGCAACGAATATGTCCTTTAGACTTTGCTAGAAATGACCGAACACTAAAAAATCGGTGGAAAACCAGCTTAAGCTGGTTGTACTTTTAAGTTCGTTCAATTCACACAGGCAGGGTGATTGAGGTGCGTGCTTCAACATCTAAGTTTCGAACAACTAGGTTGGAACCTCGATTCCATCCCATCCCACTATACACTGAATACGACTGGAACGAGCCAGAATGGGACGGACTGGAATAAATGGGACGGTAAATAAAGCTATTGAAAACGTAATATTTTAATTTCCTAAAGCTAACGAACATAAATATTATATTTTGAATAATGAAATACGAATGAATTTTTTTTCTAATTAATTTGTAAAGTTTTTATGTTTAATTAAGTTAAAATGTTAAATACTTAAGTTTTTAAAGTATTTTTACTTTCTAAGTTTTTCAATTAACAAGTTTTAAAGATATTTTTATTTAAACTTTCAATTTATATATAAGTTTGTTTGTTAAAGTTATTCTTTTTCCAAGTTTTTCAATTCATGATATAAGTTTTTAAAATTTGAATTTTATTTAAGTTTAGAACTTCTAAACATAAAAACTTTATAAACTAATTAGAGAAAATTTCATTCGTATTTCATAATTCAAAATATAATAT
>JAOTQJ010000096.1:23625686-23646663 GCA_025642045.1 Solanum sejunctum | reverse complement strand
AATTTTGATATATCTTTTATACACAGGTGTAATTCATTTATATTACATACATAATTTATTTTTAATATATAATATAATTTTTTAATCAAAATAATTATAAGACATTTTAATACATTCATAATACAAATGCCGCCGTTAACTCGTGACGTTAAATTTGCCTTTTAAAAGTAGTTAGATGGATTTTTTTTTTCTTTTTGTAGTAAAGTTTATAGCATGTATGGATAAACTTGGTCAAACAAGCTATAAATCCACTACTGAACTAACTTGAAGATAATTTAAATAAAGTGCCAACTGTACAAATAGGAACTTAATTTAAAGAGTCCACCTACTTGCAATTGCAAAATTTAGCCCATTTGACTAAGGGGGTTATGATTTAAATAGTAGCCTAAAACGTCCAATTGCGCAAGTATCCCAAAAGTGAAACTTTTTTTTTGGTTTTCCACCTTGTATCCAATACCCATATTGAAGCGCTATTATAGTCGAATTCATGTAGCATAGAGCCTCATTTGGGGAAGCATTCAAACCCGAAAAGCTCTGATTAAGCAGTCTCATCCCTGCATCACATCCTTTTGTGGTCAAAAGTGAAACTTATTTAATGACAATGTGTATGGACAGGCCAAGCGCTTGGTGCTGAGGCTACATTGCCTTACTTGGACCCTGAGCTTACAGGAGATAAATTGCTTGTTGGAGCAAATTTTGCTTCTGCTGGAATTGGAATTCTTAATGATACTGGAATTCAGTTTGTAAGTCCAACTATTTTGAGTTTATTATCACTAAGTATATATTTTGGTTTTAATTAATTAAAACTTTATTGTTGTTGTTGTAGGCAAACATAATAAGAATATCAAGGCAATTACAGAACTTCCAACAGTACCAAGCTCGAGTGAGTGCTCTTATAGGAGAAGAACAAACAGAGCGTCTAGTAAATGGGGCACTTGTTCTTATTACTTTGGGAGGCAATGACTATGTCAACAACTATTTTCTCATACCAGTTTCTGCAAGACGACTTCAGTATAACCTTCAAGATTTCTCTGTTTATATCGTCTCTGAGTATCGAAAGATCTTAATGGTAATTCAAGAATATATTTCAGCAATTGCATTAATAGAGGCTAACTCATCCTATCCGGGCTAGCCCATAGATACTTTGGAATTTGACAGCAAGGTTGACCCTTTTTTGTGTGGGTCAGAAAACAGCTAACTCAGCACATGGGCTGCAGACCTTGTCGGGTCAACCCACATTTTTTAAAAATATATATATTTTTTTATAATTTTTTAAATTAAATTATAATTTAAAAATATTAAAACAAACAACAACAAGATAATATTATATAGTATTAGTGTTACTATTTTATATTATAAAAATATAATTTATATCTAAATTTTAATATTTAAATTTTTAAATAAACTTTGAATTTAGACTCTTATTAGTTTTTAATACTTTATTTTATTTTTATTTTTAATTACTTTTTAATTCGGCCTACGAACCGGCTCAATCTATATAGAAAAAGACTCACAAATAGCAGACTTATTTGGGTTGAGCTAAAAAATCCATTTTTAAATAAGCAAACAATTCTTAGCGCAACTTTACTAAATTACAGGTTAGGTCAGACCAGTCCAACAAACCTAACCCATATTGACGACTCTTGACATAATTAGTGTTTATTAACTTATACAGTAGAGTTGAGTCCGTCAACTTGTAAGACAAGAAGAAGCCTAAACAATTATTATCAATCGTGTGAAACACAAAATAAAGTTTTTAATTTTTTCTCTGTCTGGCAAAATCAACTCGATATTTTAGTAATCGCAACATACCTAAGTTTACATAATTGTTGAGTAAGTAAGACTAAGAAAGCATCAAATTGTTTTGATGCAGAGGCTGTATGAATTGGGAGCTAGAAGAGTTTTAGTGACAGGATCAGGTCCATTAGGTTGTGTCCCATCTAGTCTAGCCACAAGAAGCATCAATGGGGAATGTGCTGCGGAGCCTCAAAGAGCCTCAGCAATTTTCAACCCTTTGCTTGTCCAAATGATTCAAGGCCTAAATCAACAACTTGGATCTGATATCTTTGTTGCTGCAAATGCTGTTGAAATGCAGAATGACTTCATCAGAAATCCACAAGCTTTTGGTATCTCTTCCGTTTTTCTTAAATTATTTTTCTAGCATCTTATATTAATAGTCTAATTGGTATGGTTTCTCATCTTGTTCGATATTTGATTTGGAGTTTGATTTACTTAAAATTTCATGATTTGTGGAGTAAAACCTCGTCTACTAAAAATGATTCATTTTTCTAATATGAGTTTTCTGGTTTAAGGATGATGAAAACTTACCATCCCATCCACAACTTTTGACGATATTAGTAGTTTGTAAATATTATAACAAACATGATAATATGATAACTTGGAAAATAAATTAAATAATACTCCCTCTGTTCCATATTAATTGAATTTTTGAGGTAATGCACATATATTAAAAAATATATTTAAAGACAAAATTTACATCATATTTTTCATTATTGCCCTTTATGAAATCATAAATATATAGCGCAGTTTATCTCCTAAAAAATATAAAACTTCAATAAATGAAAGGGCAAATATAAAAAAGGTTTCAAACATTCTTTTTGAACTTTGAACAATTCAACTATTTTGAACATTGAAAAAAGTCTCAAAAATTCAATTAATTTGAGACGGAGAGAGCATGCTATATCGTGTTAAATTTCATTTATATAATGTAAAAATAAAATCGCATTGCTAATTTTTATATATAAAAATTTAATATAGTTTAAATTTAGATTAACATATATACATGACCGTGTAAAATAAATTTTATATTATCAGTATATATGTTTGATAGATTTTTAGTTTTTTTTTTCTTTCAAATTACTAGTCTCACAGTTTTGTTGCAAAAATAACTTAGAGAAAAATATTGAAAATACCTTTAAACTTGTCATGAATTATTAGTTTTATCTCTGAACTATTGATATTATTAAAAATACCCATCTACTTGACTAACTGAACTTAAGTACACCCATAATCTTGTAACAAGAGTGAAATACACCCCTAAATTCTTGACAAGTTAAGCAATGTGTATTTAAGTTTAGTTTATAAAGTAGAGAGGTATTCTTGAGACAGTCAATTAATTTTCTCAATAACATATGATGACAGGTTATATTTATTTATTTTTATAATATCGATATATCAAAATTAAATTCTTTTTAAATTCCCTTCAAATAATGTATAGGTTTTGCGACATCAAAAATAGCATGTTGTGGACAAGGGCCATATAATGGAATTGGACTTTGCACAGCTGCTTCAAATTTATGCCCCAACAGAGATTTATATGCATTTTGGGATCCTTTTCATCCTTCTGAACGTGCCAACAAAATTATTGTTCAAACTATTTTAACTGGTTCTGATAAGTACATGATGCCAATGAATTTGAGCACCATTATGGCTATGGACTCCCTCTAGATCCAATTATATATATGATTATGTATCTTCTTGAGTTTATTTTATGTTTTTAAAGTTGCAAGCTAATTCAATGCAACTTTATTATATTTATTATTGTAATTTTGTTATATGTCACTTTATTTTACTGCTACTATATACAAGACTATGGATGCATGCACAAGTGTCTCTTCTAGTCGAGGGTATTTATATAATTTTGATATTTCTTTATTTTAAATTAAATATCTTATTTTCTTTAGTAATTTTTTATGTATTCAAAATTTGTCCCTTATTTATGACGGTAGGTCTATTTTAATTCTTTAAAAACTATCTTGAACGTTTGTAGTCTTTTCAAGATTGCTAAAGAGAAACACTTTTGGTCCAACTATTAAAATGGACTTAAAAACCAATGTTGACTAACAAAGATATGAAAAAAAATCAATCGACTTTGATATTAATGGAAAAGTCAATCGCTTTGATGAGTCTGATTCTATATTTTTTCTTTATAAAAATTGAAAAGACAAAAATCGACCAAGCTTAATCATTTAAACGTTATGTATTTTTTATAATAACCAATCAAGCTTGATCAATTTCTTTTAACAACTTTAGTCAAACTTTTATTTATAACTTTAGTCAAACTTCTAAAAATAAATCAATTGAGCTCAGATAATTAAACAATCGAGTTAAATAAAATTTATTCTTTTAAAATATTGATATCAAATTGATGAGCCGATCGAGTTCTCAATCGATTTGAAAGCAAGTTAATGTTTTTCTTAATCAATTTAGTATGTTATATATATATGTATATATTGATAATTATCATTAAATTCATTACCACCATAGGATGTGGTGGAGATGAGACTGTCCATCCCTTAATTTGAATCTCGATTTGATAAATTTAGATATAATCAAATTTTAATGTTGACACCAGACACTGGGTTGAAAAACTAAAAACGAAAAGAACTCTTAAATTCATTCTATTAGATTAACTAAAGATGCACTACGTTAACAAATGTAATTAATTGAAATTGTCAATAATATATTTAAAGGGTCCAAATAATAAATATAACTAATTGGAAATTGTGGTCAAAATAAACTTAAAAGTTAATTATGGGATGATTTTAGTCAAGAACTGATGTTTTAGACATATTTAGATAAGTGTAGTGTCGATCAAAACTAGAAAAGAAAACGCCTGAAGCCACCTCTTGCTGAAAGAAAAAAAATCCCAATCTTGTTTTTGAACTTGTAATCCTAAACCCCATTTCATTTTTCATGTTCTTTTCTTGCTAGAATTTTGTAATTATTTGTTGCTATTATTTTTTTTAATCATTTGTTGCAGTTTCGCATTTTGTATATGAATTTTTGCAACCCCATTTGTGAAAAATCGCAGGTTTGTGGAGTAATGCTAGGGTTGTGGAAACATGGGGGAAGTTGAAGTTCCATCATTAGTGATGTTATGCATTTACTCAATCAGAGATGAACTCATTCAAGGTAAATTGAATTCTTGTTTATGGGAATCAGCATTACTTGGTGTTGTATCTGTTGCTTAGGAGTTTTTGTTTTTGTTTTCAGTTGATGATCCTAAGTTTTCATCAGTATTGTATGAACTTCCCAAGGAGTTGTTCGATCAGTTGCTGCCTCAGCTGCCTCCATTGGCGTTGCAGAGATTACAACAAGGGTTTTTATCTCAACACTCTATTATAGATTCTATACATGTTTCTTTAGTAAACATTTTTTTATAACAAGTGCCTGCTTGTGCACTAATTCCACTAGTTACCTCCAGCACTAGTTTTTGAGACGAGGGTTGCAAGAAACAGCCTCTGCATACATTCTATCCTCCCACCCCACTTGTGGGATTCCACTGGGTATGTTGTTATTGTTACCTCTAGCACAGCTACCAGTAACAACACATTTCATTAAACTATAGGAACTTTGAGAATCCCTATATTTGGAGAACACCTTGAGTATTGGATTGCAAGAAAGGTTGTTAGCTCAACATTGTTATAGATTATATGTGTCTTTACCAAACACTTTTTTTTTATCTTAACATCTTATTTTTTTGCGGTGGGTGGTTTGGTGGTGGTCAATTTAACCCGATCCTCATCCTTTATCATTGAAACAAGTCAATAACAGTGTATTCTTATACTGGGATGCCAAATTCACATAGCTGGAGTATAGTAGAGATCCATATATATATTTTCTGATATCCATGGTGTCTGTGCCAAGCTTTACGCTGCACCTTGACTAATACCATGAGGTACAGGTACTGGTAAAAATCTGTGCGCCAAGGCTTGGATAGATGGGAAGAAATCATTGACTATAGAAACTTTGAGAATCTCTCTATTCAGAGTACCCCTTGTGTGTTTTTAATGAGGAATAATTGGGTATTTGATTAGAACTGGCTCCAATGGATCTAAATGGATATAGAGAATTCACATTGCTGACTGACTAGTTTGGAATTGAACACATTCTAGAGCTTTATGTAGAACAGCCGCGACTTATTTATCCACGTTGTACGTTCAAAAGCATGAATATAATTACTTCCTCCACTTTGATATGTTTCTCATTGAGTTGAGGGTCTTTCGGAAACAACCTCTCCATCTCTCAAGGTGGGGGTAAGGTCTGCACATGGTCTACTCTCCTAGACTTCACCTGTGAGATTACACTGGATATGTTGTTGTAGTCAAATTTGCTAATACTACTAGTAGTTTGTCACAATCAGAATACTTGTGTCACTCATGTTATATAGTTTCTTCCATGTCAAAAATCTGGCCACATTTAATCTGGAAGTCATTACCAACAGTTAATTTGGTGGTGCACTTGGAAAGACAGAAATACAAGAACTTCTTAAAGCAAAGATAAACATTTTTTTGGTGCAACACGGTTTCATTTAATGATTTAAAAGCCATGATAGACTTTCGAGCTCTTTTCGCCGTATGTAATAACTTTATTGTGCATACTGCCCAGCGTACTCTTATTGCTGGTACATAATATAACTGCCTTTTACTGTTAAAGCAAATAAATAAAAAATCTGGCCACATTTATTTTAAAGGATAGAGCCATTTTCATCATCTTGATTAAGTTGCAGAAGGAAAAGATCATATCTGCTTATCAGCCGTGCGTTTCATTTGCATCTTGGTTCCACTTCTGTTCTCAAAAATGTGTTATCTCTTTTAATCTACTGAAATTTCATTTGTAAGTACTGCTAAACCAAAAGGACATGAATAAAGGTGTATTTTTGAAACTTTTGGTGCATCTAACTGTTTGAGGAAGTGGTCTAAAATTAAGAGCGATGAAGCTAGTTAACTGTGAATGATAAGTATAACTGACATAGGTGGTTGATATTATTTAGGCTTTTTTCACATGGATCTTTATGTAGTGGCAAGGGTGCATAATAGTGCCTGAACTTTAACCAGAAAATCTTGTGTTGCAGGAAATCTGATATCTTGGTTGATTATGAGCTTTTGATCGACAGCATTGATAACCGGAGAAAGCGTAAAAGGTCTGCATTTGTTGATTCATTAGGAAATTGAGTAGAGTTTCTTTAATTTCCTGATCATAATGAAAGAGCATGTTACATCATGGATAATATTTGTAGAGAGAGAGGTTACCTGGATATACATGATCTGCAAATGATTTTATTTTGAATGGAACTTGGAACATTTTTCTGCAGATATCTGTGTTTTGAGGAAGAGTGGAAAAATTTCTATGAAGCTCGGTGGCCTGCTTTTAGTTGGAGTGAGAATTTTGAGAGTGAGTCATTAGCCAGATCAGCAAAAGGAAACGAAGTAGAGTGTGAGTCTGCAAATGACTGGCAACAGATGTATTGGGAAGCACATTTGCAGAAGTACGAACATCAAATTGTCTACTTCTTGGTGGTTACCACTATTTTATTCGGCTTCAGTTCACCTGTCATTTTAAAATTCCACTTTTTCTTGAGGAACAGTTGCCTGGATATAGCAGCAGAGTTTGCTTTATTCCCATCTTTTCATGGTCAGATTGGTGAAATACAAGTTCCAGGTAAGAGATTCATGTTGATTGATGTCTCTTATCATCCATTGCACCAACTTCTGGCAAATCAATTTATGGCAGCCAGGCCAGCTCCTTCTTTATGCATTACTGTCTTGGGTTAAAATAATTTTTCTATTAATCATTCAAATCCTCTCATGGGGTTAACTTTTCTTTCTTCTTTTTCCTCTTGTCTATTTGGGGAAGGAATATTTGTGCACACACTATGTGAAAGCTATGTTTTGGACAAAGGGTTTAAAGAATATTTTGAAGGAGGTTGAATCTTTTGAGATGCCTTTGTTTTGTCTATATTTTTGTATAACTAGTATTTGTATTCAGAAGTCTTTTCCTGTTCTGAAAAATTGTAGCTCAAGAAAGTTCTAAAAATATGCCGTGAACTAGCCACAGATTACTTGACACAAGCTTCTTTTATTTTTGCAGAATCAATCCTAAACTATATTGATCGTAGGGCACGCATCAGTAGATTCCCCTGTGACTATTCCAAGTTTGCTTATCACTGCCAACAATTTGGATCGTATGCCAGGTGTGTTTTTACAATTTTTAAAAGTATGCAGGTGTGATTATTCAGAGGACAATAAGCCTCATGGCAGAACTATCTTTAGATGCCATATGCAAATAAATTTTCCTAGTGTTTCAAGTCATTGTCTTGAATGCTGCATTTGTGAAGTATCATTAAAGGTTGAAACTGGGGTTCTCTCCTCTGCAGTTTTCTACTTTCTTTTCCTTTTTTTTCTTCCTTGAAACAGGGTCTGTGCAGAATAACTGATTGTTTTGAACATTATAAGTACAAATTTGGCACATGTAGATCCTTCATTATTGCAAATGATTTGTGCATCATGCGACATATTGTGTTTCAACTACCGTTCTTGATGTTCTCAAACATAGCTCATTGTGAATTACATTTGTTTTGATTGCAGACACCTGAGATTGTCAAATGTTCTGTGTTTGGAAGAAACTTGTGTAAGTTGATATATGTTCTCTATTTCAAATTGAATGTCCAATTTGGCTTTCTAATATCAAGAAGGATGTTGTAATTGAAGTCACATATAGATGTTAACTATTTTATGTAGGTAAAAAGAAGCTTCCAATTGATAATACTTGTGTAAAATTTGAATTTCTAATTTTGTCGTGAATAGAAAAAGAACAATGTAAAAAGTAAGAAAATACTGATTTAACGAATATTAAGGCATTAAGAGATTAATTGATTTGATGACATATAAGGCTTCCTTTATTTTGTCTTCATAATTGCCTTATATTTCTTTGTTGCAGCTTTTACTAAGAAATGCAAGTTTGGAGAGTTTGGAATTACAATGGATTAAGTCTGACGAGCATGTAAGTTTAGTTCTTTTATATATGTGCTGTACATCTTAGCTTTTAGGAAAAAGCTAGATTTACAAGTAACAAAACTAAGAAGGGGAAAGATTTGCCACTACAAAGCTGTTTGAGATAAGATTCAAGACATGCCACTGGCATCAGATCCTAATGTATACTTTGACATACATTTGTTTTTGGAATTCAAGTCAGAACTAAATGTCTGAAACATACTTGCTTAGATCTCAGTATTCACGTTATAGTCTCTATACAATGTTCCAGCAGCTCAGCCGTCATTATTATAATACCTGCTAGTCTAGCTCTACAGTCCTTCAAACTCGTTAATGCAAATAGACGGCTTGTTCCTTGAGATCTTGAGGTTGCACTTGTCGACCATAGTTCTTTCATTATTTCTGATATTCATTTGTTGTTTCCTTCTAATTTGCTCGGACTCGTGTGCGTGTGTTCGATATGGGTGCGGATCTAGAGGTCGGATCTTTCATGCTCTAATTTTTAAATTCGGGAATAGGGATCCCTATATGGATACGGGTGCGGTATTTGCCTAAAAATAATTAAAATATCTAAAAATGGAGTGATGAAACCTAAATTATGAGATATTATGTGGAGAACTTGAGGAGAATCCTAGAAGGAGATTAAAGGAGAAGGAGTGACAGAAATTTCTATATAAAAAGAAAAAAGTATTCCATTGTCTTTAATTTCACCTTAGCTTTTGTATTGATGACAAAAATTATTAAAACTCTACAAACTTTCCCCGTCGATTTTGGTCAAAGTACCTGAAATCGGTTAAAATCGGACACGGATCCCACACCCACACGCACACCCATGTCGTGTCGACATGAGTGCGGCATCAAAAGTGAAGAGTTTGAGCAACTTAGGTTTCCTTTCATCTTCTATTAAGTATTAACTATACCCCTTCCCTCGTGATCTTAAATCTAATGTTATTTATTTGGTGATGGAGCTGGGTTCTAGTTCTGTCTGATAAACTATATATCGATTCCTTTGAAACTAATCCACGCATAGCAACCTCCCTACGTCCAGGTTTAAAAATGCACCAAAAAAGATCTAAGTTGCTCTAAAAGATATAAGCACACCCAAGGGTGCGACCTAGTGATCGATGAAGTGGGTTGGGCATAATGAGGTCTCAGGTTTCATTCTCCACAGAGATAAAACACTAGGTGATTTCTTCCCATATGTTTTAGTCTTGGTGGATAAATTTACCTGGCATCTCATGGAACTAGTTGAGGTGCGCATAAGCTGGTTTCGACACCATGGTTATCAACAAAAAAAGAAGATATATATGTGGCCTAGATTAGGAAAATAAAGGACACATATGAAGAGATCAAATGCAGGTAAGAATGGTAGGACGAGATTCAGAGCACTTCACTGTGGAGATAGGGTTACACCAGGATCAACTCTTAGTGCGTTGTTATTTGCCTTGGTATTAGATGAATTGACGACAGATATTCAAGGTGAGGTGCCATTGTATATGTTATTTGCGAATGACATAGTATTAATTGATGAGATGTGCAATGGAGTAAATGCTATGTTAGAGGTGCGGAGACAGACATTGGAGACTAAACGGTTCAGTAGAGCAGGTTCAAGACAAAGTATGTGGAATGCAAATTCAATAATGTGATGCATGAGGTAGGCGGGAAAGTGAGGCTTGACTCAAAATTTACCAAAGAGAAGCAACTGCAAGTGTTTTGGGTCTATAATCTAAAGGAAGGGGGGATATCGACAATGATATCACACATCGTATTGGTCAGCATAGATGAAGTGGAGGCTCGCCTCTAGAATTTTGTGTGATAAAAAGGTTCCGTCAAAGCTTAAGAGGTAAATTTTATCGAATGGTGGTTAGACCAATATTGTTGTATGGGACGGAGTGTTGGCTAGCCAAAAAACTCCCATGTCTAGAAGATACATGCCAGAGATGAGGATGTTGAGGTAGATGTGTGGTCATATTAGGAGCAATAAGATTAGAAATGAGGTTACTCGGGATAAGGTGAGAGTAGTATCGATGGTGAACAAGATGAGAGAAGTGAGATTGAGATGGTTTGGACGTATGAAGAGAAGATGTGTGGACATACCTGTGAGGAGGTGCAAAAGGGTGGTTATAGAGGGTACGATGGGAGCAGAGTTAGGTCGAAAAGGTATTAGGGTGAGTTGATAAAACAAAATATGATACAACTTCGAATTATTGAGGACATGACCTTAGAGGGTGTGGAGGAAACGTATTAAGGTAGAAGGTTAGCAGGGGGCGTTTTGTATTATTGTACTTAGTGTGGCTAGTATTTAATATTTTTGTGCTTAGGGTTGCATTGTAGTTGATTTTGTCATTGGTATTATTATTTTGTACTAGTTTAAGTGTATGAGCTTTGCATGTGTATATTGCGTTAATTAATAATCAATGTATATAAAAATAACAAACTGCTGTTTGTATGTTATATTATTAAGTATTTTTTTTAAAAAAAATAACATATAGTTTTTAAAATAAAAAATGTACTTAAAGAGGAACATGATAACTCATCATCACACCAACAATTAATGAATAAAATTAGTGAATAAAGTTTCATCATTGATATTAAAAGTCAAAATGATGATGACATTATAACAACATACCCAGTGGAATCCTACAAGTGGGTTTTGGGGAGGGTAAATGTGTGCAGACCTTACCACTACCTCATAGAGATAGAGTGACTGTTTCCAAATAATGATGATTAGATTGATATGTGAAAAAATACTCCAAGTAATAATGTAAAAGAAAACTGAATTACATTATATGAGTATAATATAACCCGTGCATGTAATAAATTAACAATTAACTAATTATGCAAAAAATAAATTAACAATGACAAAAAAGGTAAAACAAAAGATGTCAATATGAAAGTTGTGATAGAATAAACCTGGAAATCACCTACCAAGAAGTTAACACCACGATAGTTTGGCCTTATTTGTTTGCACTTAATGAAGATTCTAATCTTAATTATTCAAATCTCAATTATTAAGTCTATTCATTTTCTAAGTATGAATCTTAATCATTAAGTGTGTTTGTTTTTCTTATTTTTACAACCAATTATTAATGGATCTAAATAGGTCTGAAGGATTCAAATCTATAACAAAGCCTTAATATCATTATGGTGTCATTCAAGAATTTCTACAAAGATGAGAGTTCATTGCTACTCTATCTACTTTCACCCACCAACCACAACCACCTTTGAGCCGCAAGTACCGACGTCCTTAATCACCATCGCCCACCATCCACAACCACCATCCTTAACCCAACAACAACTACTACCAATTACCAAAATCAATCATCGTCATCTTCAGGCATTAATTGCAATCATGATCCAACCATTATTACATTCAGTAATCACCATCGTTAATTACCACTATTAGGCTATATTATTATATCATTATACAACAATAAAAGAAATTACTATATGTTATATATATTTCACTTTGTGAAAAACTCATGAACATACTATTATAAGTGTCATTTACTTCAATCCTTACTACTAAGTATGTGTGCATACAAACTCTTAACAAACAACCCATATGTAAAATATGAATGAATTTGTCATCAATATACATAAAATAAAAGATGTGACCTATTAATTGTTGCAAGCTTTCTTTTGGTTTTGTAATGTTCGAGAGTCCAATCTGATTTAAAATTTTGATACTAATAAAAGAGTCGAATATTACTTCTAAGTGATGGCTTATAGATGTTTTTTTATTGCAATGATATGAATACAATGAAACTATTTATATAAAAGCAATATTAAATCTAAACCTAAACCTAAATAAAGAAAATATTAACAATAATAATTACTTTATCCTAATATATGTACACTAATAATTACTCCCTTCATCCTAAATGAAGAAAATAGTATAAACCTTAAAATAAATGAAAAATTACATGATTAAACAAACATATACTACTTATCATAGCTATAGTTTTAAATAATCACTACACGCTAGGAATGTCATCCAAGTTGGTATAGGCTGTGTCCAGGATTTTTATAAATAAGCTCCCAATTGTATAAATTTAGAATTTACTAATTGTACAAATCCAGATTTTGTGTATTCTTATGTTAGCTTGTGTACAATTATCATGTTGATACATTTGATTTGTATAATTTCTGAAAATTCTAAATATATAAAAATAAAATTTGTATATACCTACGTTGTTTTTATATTGGTGAATTACACAAACGGATTTGTATATTGGCAACGAAATTGTACAAACAAATTTGTATATTAGCAAGGAATATGCATATGGATATGCGCACAACTACTATAGCTACAGTTACAAAGTGTAATTACGTAAGATATAACTATTTCTGCCTATTAAGTTTCAAGATTAAGCTATTTTTGAAAATTCTACTAAAATAAATTACTCTCTTCATATCTTAATATATGTGAACTAATAATTATTTAACTTACTATAATTGCTCCCTTTTATATACTCCCTTTGGATCATCAACGAATTTAAAAAATTACATTAAAAGATTAAAAAAATATTAAGAAGTCTCCACTTTTAATGAAGTAATAATAATAATATATAGTAACTTTTCTCTTTTTTCAATTATTCTTTATAAGTGCTCTATATGGATATTATTTCGGTAAATATACTAAAAAGGAAACGTTATACTCTTACTTGTTACTTGTTACAAACAATATTTATTTTTAGAGTATCAAATTTAAGACTCTCTACATAATTCAAATAAGGAAAAACAAATTAATAGGCAATTTTATTATGACTAGGGAAACCTGCAGTCGCCACCCTTTAGGTTCGCACAAAGTAAAAACCCCATTTCTATGCAATTGCTCATGAGCCATATAGGAGAGGTAGCAGCACTAGAAAAGCCCGATGCGATGAGCTCGACCTAGAAGGCAAACCCCTTGCTTTTGCTAGTAAAGGTTTTCGAACTTGAGACCTCCAACATGGAAATCCCAAGCTCAAACCACTAGACCACTCCAAAGGGTATTACTAGGCAAAATTTTAGTTAAAGTTTTTTTTTTCTTCTAATTCTTCATTTCATATATTTTAGACCGTCTTTGCTGTATGGGGTGGAGTGTTGGCCAATCAAAAACTCACATGTTCAGAAGATGTAGGTTGCAGAGATTTGGATGTTGAGATGGATGTATGGACATACCAGGAGTGATAAGATTAGGAATGAGACCATTCAGGAGAAGTTAGAGTTAGCCTTTGTGGCTGACAAGATGAGGGAAGCGAGACTGCGATGGTTTGGACATGTGCAGAGAAGAAGTGCCGATGCTCTTGTTAGGAGGTGCGAAAGATTGGATTTAGGGGTTACACGGAGGAGTAGAGGTAGACCGAAGAAGTACTGGGAGGAGATGATCAGATAAGATATAGCAAAACTTGATCTCACTGAGAACATGTCTTAAATAGAAAGGAGTGGAGGTCGCGAATTAGAGTAGCAGGCTAATAGGCTAGTAGGGTTAGGATGATGTCTGGTCTTGGGATATAGTAGGGTAGTAGGATTAGTCTTGTCTTTATATCATGTGTTGTTATTACCCGTCTTATATATGTTAATTTTAACGTACTTACATATTATTATGTGATTTTTGTTATTAGTCGTTCTTCCTTTTTCCATTTTCTTTTCGATTCCCCCTTTTCTCATATCTAGTTTATTCTTCTTATGGGTTTTTGAGGCGAGTGTTCCCAGGAAACAACCTCTCTACCTCTGTGAGGTAGTGGTACGGTCTGCCTACATTTTATCCTCTCCAAACCCCACTCGTGGGATTCCAGTGGATATGTTGTTGTTATTGTTGTTAAATATGTAAGGTATCTTTCCATAAAAAAAACGCTAACTACAAAGGGGGTGGGTGTAAAAAATCTCAAAATCAGTTTCATGTGTAACAAAAATAACGACACCACAAAGCAAAACAAACATTTACCTTATTGAAAATATAAGATAAAGGAAAAAATCTTGACAACAAAACCAGTTTTCCTAAACTTGTTATAGCGTATCTCTGAGGCCATGCACAATTACATATGTGCGTCCGTGGTGATTTCTGTTATTGTGAAAACACTTAAAGGGAAAGGTTGGGAAGTATGTACTGTTACGAATGTTTATATTTTAGAAAATCTATAAGTGAGGATAACATTAACAAGACAGAAAATAATAGCAAGTTGCAACGATTCAACAAGGAAATGTAGAAATAAGCATTATTCAACATAGACATAAAGCGGCATCTGTTCATAGCATTTGATTCCTTTTTCGCCTCCATCTTGATCAACATTTTGCTCATTAGCGCCTGAATCTGTTCATTAGGAACCTGTTCATAAGTATCTCCATCTTGATCAGCATTTTGCCCATTAGTTTCTCCACTTCCGCAGTTAGAAACATGTCTACATTCACAATCAAATTACATTTAGTGTCCATATTTTGGAGCAGTGCATTCCGGATAGATTGCTGCATAAGCTTTTCTTGGAATGGGAGAATGAGTTTGGGCTTTCGTTTATTTAAAGGAGAAAACATGATAACTTGCTTTATTCTCTTCACTGCGTCATTTTTACCTAGATTTGTTGCACTTGAGTCAAGGGTCTTTCGAAAATAATCTCTCTGCCTCGACGAGGTGGTGTTAAGGTCTACGTACATTCTTCCTTCCCTAGACCTCACTTGTGGGATTTCACTGGGTATGATGTTGTTATAAATCAGCATTCTGATTGTAGACAAGAACATTTTGGTGTCTCTTGCAACTTCTTTTTCTTTATTATATTGAGTTATAAAAAGAAGTGGATCATTAATCAGTGATCAGTCCTTAAGCTCTGTAAAACTGTTCTCCGCAACAGGATTAATCTTTGACAATAATATTATCAATCTCATGATAGAACTATTTTATGCCACGTTTTCTCAAGTGCTTGTGCGTTTTCTGTTTGGCATCTGTAGCAAATAAGGAAAATTGCAAACATTTCTTTGTTTTGAGTTCTTATATCTTCTTGATTAGAAGTTGTTATGCTGAAGAGCTGACTATTACACTGCTTTTCCTGTGGCTTTCAACCCTGCAGGTTGAGGGATTATGCAAACTCATCAGCCAGAATTGTCGATCCCTAAAGTCGATTAAATTCATCCATTGCAAGTTTACAGTTGCTTCTTTCAATGCAATTTGTGATGTGCTATGCATGCACAGTCCTCAAGCACTTATAATGCAACATTTCTCAATCAAGACATCAAGCTTCCTAAATAACGACTTTCTTTCGTTGCCTGCTGGACTGATATCTTTGCTATCATCAGGGAGGTACAGCGAATTTCACTGCAGTTTCCATCAGCTCCTTTATTTAACTCGTCTATGCTTTATACTCATAATTGGCAGTTAAAAATCAAGTTGTTTAATGTGATGTATATCTTCACATTCATGTTATCATGAAACCAAGGATGTCATGTGAGTTCATATGTGAAATTCTCTCTTGTTGGTGCTTGTGAAATCTATCTGCTTATAAAGTTTTAACTACGATGATACTAGTGGCAGTAATCTCACAGATAGTGATATTGAGGGAGTTTCCTGGATGAAGAAACTGAAAATTGTTAAAATGTTCAATCTTACAAGTGTAATCAATGACCTAGTGGACAGCATCTATCTATATAATTTCTCCTTAAATTTAATATCATACATTTTTGTTTATTCAATAGTGGGAAATTTGGTTATTACAAAACTATATATCTGCAATAATCTCATTTTTAATCTGCAATAATCTCATTTCTTTCAAGCAGAATTAGGTAACGCTGTGGGATTAGTAACATCCAGAGAGTTCAAACTTGACTCATAGTTTTTCTTCGCTTGGAGACAATGTTCATGCCTGTCAATTTAGTTCTTAAATGGGAGAAAATTCTTTTTAAGCCTGTATTTGATGCTTATCTCAGAGATACGGAGGCTGTCATGTGATAGTTATGATTTGAGTACTTATGTGTTGCAGTTCCTTGTTAATTCTGTGCATCATGGTACATGACATTTACTGTAACCCACTAAATGATCCCATGGACTTACATTTGTGCATCATGGTTCTGTTAGATGCTTGTCTTCATTATGCTTATCAGACAACCATCTTCCTTGGCATTTTGCGAGGATGGTTTTTGAGACCCTCGTTGATGTTTCATCTAGTATTGCTGTTCTGGACCTTTCAGAAAACAATGTGAGTAACAACATCGATATGCTTTTGTTCTATTATACTGATGTAATCATCAATCGACTAATAGAAGATTTCACACCGCAGATCAGGGGATGGCTTTCTCATATTAAATGGAAGCACAGCAGTATCACAGAGCCATCTGGGACATATAATTTATTGAAGTCATTAAAGGAGCTTAATTTAAGGTATGTTTTGACTTTCTATTCATGCCTCAAAGAAGTCTCCTCTCATACTGAACTGCTTTAGAATAAGCAGTTCCATAGTAATTTTAAGTCTTCACAAAAAATGTATTTGTACTGTCATCTAGTTTACTTGGTTTTCCAACTTTAGGAACTGTAATCTACAGAGTGATGATGTGGATTGTCTCAGACATGCACTGGCCCACATACCTAATCTAGAGCAACTTGATCTCAGTGACAATCCTATCGAGACTTCTGGCATCAGGTTTGTTGAGTTTAACCATCCGTGTATAATGGCCAACTTGCTAAGGTCTCACAAGTGTGTTTTTCTTTCAGGTGTCTAATCCCCTACTTCAAAGAGACCCCAGATAGATATGTTACTCTTGTCGAATTGAAGTTGGAAAGTTGTGATCTTACATGCTCTGGAGTTTGTGAACTTCTAGAAGCTCTTTCATCTTTGAGAAAACCTCTGAATTTTCTTTCGATTGGAGGCAATACTCTTGGCAGGTTTGTAAAATAGATACAATTACAAAATTTAATTCAACTTTCACATTCTTCTCCTAATGTGATATTTTCCGAGGGAAAACGACATATGACCTAGAGAGTGAGTTTATCAGTTGGCCTTCACATGCTTTCTTTGTGCTTTAAGCTTGTTAGAGGTTACTGTTCCAGTTTATCAACTAAAGCTGCCTTTTTCTCGGTTATATTGATCCTATATTAAACTTCTTAGACTGATAGGTTTCATGCCGTCATGGAAAATTTGCTACAGATCTAATCTTTTCCTTTTTTCCTGGGAATTGTTATATCAGGTTATTTAATTATTTGGTATTTTGATGTTTTTCCCTTCGTTGTGAAGTAAACTCTGTAATAGATCACCAAAATCTGAGAACCTGTTGCATTTGATTTCTCACGGACTTCAAGACATCAGATCTCCTTTTAATATTCGCTAAATATCTCATTTGACACTATTCATAATGCAGAAGCCTGTCTGTGCGACATTACCCTTTCTTATCCTCACTTCCAACCTTTTCCATGGGAACAATTTCTTAATATTCTCATTGCCCAACTTTTTTTGTAGTGAGATAGGAACACCACTGGGGAAGTTTCTATGTGGAGGTATTCAAGCTCTTGATATTGAAGACATTGGACTAGGTTATATTGGCTTCATTAGCGCTGGCAAAGAGTTAGTAAAGGAAACAAAGCTCCGCTCCGTCAACATAAGGTTAAAGGGAATTTTTGTTGAACTTTAGCTTATGGATTTTGAACTAGGAGTGACATGTTCATTAAACTTATGCAGCAAGAATCGAGGTGGAATTGAAACTGCAAGATTTTTGGCGAAGCTTTTCTCTCATGCCCCAGATCTTTCAACAGTAAACGCAAAATTCAACTTTATGCCCAAAGAATCTTTGCCAATCCTTGGCTCTGCTGTGAAAGCTGCAAAAGGTACAACTTTCTAATGCGTTGTTTCTTCTCTTGTTTTGGTTTCTCTCTGTTGCCGATTTTCAAAATAGTATTGACAGCGGGTGACCAATGTAAATTGACAGTTCAGGCATTCGGATCATATCAATCTCTTATCTTCCTTTTGTCAGTTGCTAATAATGGATCAATAAATTGTGTAAACAAAGTCACAATTTTCTATTTAGCATGTGACCCATCTCTTTTGCTGTCTCTTTGGGTTAGGTGAGTGTAAAGTTCTATAAGAAAATAGCACTAGAGATGAATGCAACCCATCTGCGAGAACCTGACAATGAATAAATAAAATATCAAGCATGTGAAATTGAAGAATGAAATCTACTATTATATAAAAATATCAAGATCGATCATTATCTCAACAAAAGATAAGTTACTCGATAGTGGAGCTAGTACTGCTAATGAAAATTTTTTAGCCCTTTAAATGAAAAAAATAGACAGAAATACACAACAAGAATTTTTCCTATTTAATACGCAAGACATGAAATGTCGATGCACACATATGAGTAGTTTCACTGTTTGAATCATGCTGTGTACTAAAGTTTGGAGGAGGGTAGAGGAGCAGGCTCATACCCAGATTTTGGAACCTGCTATGCCTTACGAAGTGCGCTTGGGCTAACAAATTTGGGTCACAGGCTTTCTCCCGTATGAAAAACTTCCCTATTTAGAGGTTCTTTTAATATTTACTATAATGGACGAATATGCATTGGCAAGCTGGACTTAGTGAAAAAAGAAGTTTGAATATTTGCTATGTTAAATATCAATTGGACCCGTTCATCTGGAAATCTTGGTTCAAACACTTCGCTATTGGGTAAAAGATGCCTCTTCTTTACATTTATTACGTTCGGTTGAAATTATGGAGGGAATTGAGATGTATAAGAGCCTCACTTTTATTTTCACACAAGTCGGTGGAAATCCAACCACTTTGGCTCTCTACTTAGCCTAGTTAATTTTCCCAATTTTTTTTTTCATTTAGCTGTCTACTGCACTTTCCAGTTTTCTGTTCATGTTTTAGCATATCATTAGGTTTTAGTTAGTTTCATATTTCTATGAAAAAATTTCCCACCTTTTTCATACTTAATTTTATCGTACTTTCACGAGGTAGGAGTAAGACTGCTTACACACCATTCTTCCTAGACTCCACTTGTAGGATTATACTAGATATGTCGTGTGTTGCCATAATTTTCTGAGAAACTAGAAGGGACATGTGAGTTGAAATGGACATTTAAATGCATGTCAAAAGCTTTCAGTGTCACTTAATTGTGGAATTCATTGACCTTTTTCCTTTGCTATTGGTTAGGTAAACTGAAGCGTTTGGATTTGAGGCGAAACATCTTATTTGGACAACAATTTACTGTATCTGAGTTGGCTGCGTTTCAAACCATTGGATCTTCTGTTTTGCAACTCTCGGCTTCACCAGCTGTACATGAGCCTTATGATGATGATCCTTAGTTGCTTCATGAGGTTCTGATCCTGTTGTGTATCATGTTTGGAATTTGAGCGGAGAAAGGTAGACAGAAGCAGTACCATTGTGCTCCTCTTCTGTCGCATTTGCTGGTGACCTGGTGTAAAGGTTGATTAGCATCTCCAGAAAAGAAAAAAAAAAAAAAGAACAGTTGAGCTGGTTGTACTCGAGCTCTGCAACGTTTTTACCCTAAAATATCAAATTATGTTGGTGAAAAAGGTCATAACTCTTACGAGTATCGTGATCTCCAATTTTTCTCTCTCCATATTTTGACCTTAATTTCTGGTTCGGGTGCTTGATTTCATTAGGTGTATGTCAGGAGTGTGACTTCAAGTATGATCCAAGCCTCTGATTTGATATTTAAGTGGAGAAGGATGGAACTCGAGCCTTTTGTTCATCAAATTTACCGTAGTTGGAAAAAAAGAATATATTCCATCTCAAACACCAGTATATAACTTGGGAGCGAATAGGAGTAATGATCATTTTGAGTAGTTACTTTCTTTAAGTTCTACTTGTTAGTTGTTTCTGACAGGGAATTAAAGAAATATATGAAGGGAAAATTATTTACACCTCCAATTTTACTTAAAAAATCATGACATAACCATAATTTTTTATAATTGTAATTTGTATCCAATGTTTAATACAAATGGATATATATTATCATTTCTGTTTGAATAACTCATAAATCCTCATTGTATACATTTAGAATTTGCATAATTTGATTAGTAATTGTATATTCAAATTTCTTCCAATTGTATAGATTCAAAATTTGTAGTTTTTTTTCAATAATTTGACTTGTATAGTTTTTAAAATTTTCTAAATGTACAAGTACAAAATTAGTAGTGTTTTAGTTGTGAAAATTAAAAAAGAAAAAGAGAGAGAGTAAAGTACAAGGAAAAAAAA
>JAOTQJ010000096.1:23598174-23620613 GCA_025642045.1 Solanum sejunctum | reverse complement strand
ATCTTGTCTAATCACCTCCCCCAGTACTTCTTCGGTCTACCTCTACCCCTCCGAGTATCTCCCAAAACCAGCCTCTCGTACCTCCTAACAGGATCATTGGTACTTCTTCTCTGCACATGTCCAAACCATCGTAGTCTCGCTTTCCTCATCTTTTCAGTCACCGGGGCCACCTCTAGCTTTTCCCGGATGGTCTCATTCCTAACATTGTCACTCCTAGTGTGACCACACATCCATCTCAGCATCCTCATTTCTACGACATGCATCTTCTGAACATGTGCCTTCTTAATTGGACAACACTCCACTCCGTACAACAACGATGGTCTAACCACCATTCTGTAAAACTTACCTTTGAGTTTCGTTGGTATCTTCTTGTCGCACAATACTCCAGAGGCAAGTCTCCATTTAGTGCATGCTGCCCCAATACGGTGTGTGACATCATCGTCGATAGCTCCACTACTCTGGATGATGGACCCCGAATACTTAAAGTTTTCTCTCTTGGGGATAGGTTGAGTGGCAAGCCTCACATCAGAGTTTGCCTCATCCCTTTCAACTCTGAACTTGCACTCCAAGTTTTAGTTTTAGTCCTGCTCAATTTGAAACCTTTGGACTCTAAGGCGTGTCTCCAGGCCTCCAACCTATCATTAACTTTAGTTCGAGTCTCATCAATCAGTACTATGTCATCTGCAAAAAGCATACACCATGGTATCTCCTCCTGGATAGAACGCGTCTGCTCATCCATCACCAAGGCAAACAAGAAAGGGCTCAACACATATCCTTGGTGGAGTCCCATCTCAACAGGAAAATACTCAGAGTCTCCTCCCACCGTTCTCACCCGAGTTTTGGCTCCATCGTACATGTCCTTAATCGCCCTGATATAAGCCACTGGGACACCTTTCACCTCTAGACACCTCCATAAGACATCCCTTGGGACTTTGTCGTATGCCTTCTCGAGATCAATGAACACCATATGAAGATCCTTCTTTCTTTCCCTATATTTCTCTACTAACCTCCGAACAAGATGAATTGCTTCAGTAGTCGACCGCCCCGACATGAATCCAAACTGATTCTCCGAGATAGATACAACTCTTCGCACCCTCATCTCCACTACTCTCTACCAGACCTTCATAGTGTGGCTTAACAACTTGATGCCCTTGTAATTATTACAGTTTTGAATATCTCCCTTATTCTTATACAATGGAACCATTGTACTCCTCCTCCATTCATCAGGCATCTTAGCAGTCTTCATAATAGCATTGAACAGTCTACTCAACCACTCAATGCTATCCTTGACCATGTTCTTCCAGAAGTCTACCGGAATCTCATCGGGCCCGATCGCCCTCTCCTTCTTCATCCTACTAATAGCCCGTCTTACCTCCTCAACTCTGAATCACCTGCAATACCCAAAATCATGATGGTTTTCGGAGTGTGCCAACTCACCCAGCTTAATATCTCTATCTCTTTTCTCATTTAAGAGTTTATGGAAGTAAGCTTGCCACCTCAATTTAATGGAAGTGTCATCCACCAACGCCTCGCCCTCCTCATCCTTGATGCACTTCACTTGGTCCAAATCGCGAGCTTTCCTTTCTCTTCCTTTAGCGAGCCTATACAATCTCTTGTCCCCGCCTTTATCACTACTTCTTCATAAAGGCGCTCAAACGCTGTTGACTTAGCATTCGTCACCGCCATCTTTGCTTCTGACTTGGCCGTCTTATAGATTACCTTAAGCTTTTGCTTTTCGTCTTCATCCCTACACTCTAACCACTCTGTGTAAGCGACTTAGTAAAGTGAGTTCAATGTCCAAAATTTTTAAAAAAGAAAAAGACAAATAAGTTGGGCCATCAAAGTGAGATCTTGTAGTAGGGGTATGATAGAGGTAACATACCTTGTCTTATAGGTATATGCTTGTACCCATTCACCCCCACCCCAAACCCCAACCAAACCAACCCCCAAAAAGTTCTTTACCTTTCCTTTTTCGCATGTTGTCACATTCTGTAACTTGCAATACTATTGAGGTGTGGAATTACATCCTCCATTACATCCTCTTCCTTTTGGTTTGTGTTGATGATTCTGAATCTTCTTGGTTGTTGCCAGGTTTACCCCAGAGGCTCTAAATTGGCTGTTCATCAAGGGGCTAGTTGGTTGGTTTTTAGAGGTTTCTTTGCTGAAGATGACATTGTTATCACTGGGTAGTGGAGAGGCTCCTCTCCTTGACATTGTGTCATATGCCGGATATGCTTTTGCAGGATTGTCCATATCTCTTCTTGGAACAATTATATGGAGCCATTCTTACTACTTCTTGCTGCCATGGACAAGCTTGTGCATGGGAATATTCTTAGTGAAGACAATGAAGAGAGTTCTTTTTGCAGAGGTGAGAACATATGATTCAAGCCGACATCATTACCTCCTCCTCTTCATCGCCCTAGCTCAGTTCCCACTTCTCTTTTGGCTTGGAAAGATGAGTCTTAATTGGTTCTTTTGAGAAAGAATTTTCTTTTTTAATCTCCAGCACTAAAATGGTTCAGCAGCTTTGAAATGTAATGTGAACAATTTTGTGTAGGATCTCCATGTACTTGCAACTGAATCATATTTACAGGTGGTGTTACATGTAATTTATCCTAAATTTTATATGTTGGTGCATTTTCATATCTTTTAAGTTTTAAATGAAAGAAACTTTCAAGTCAAGATGTTAGCTGTGGGATTATGTTATCTGAATTTTTTGTTAATTTCATATAATACAAGTGAATACACTACGTGTAGACATTTTAAAACTTGTGGAAGTTTAATCAAAGTCAATTTCAGCACACTATTGCAGTGTTAACAATTTACGCAATTCTTGTGGCGTTTGGACTAGTTTGCAAACACTCCCATCAACAAGTATGAATCAAGTTCGTCTACTAACACTATAATAGATAAGAAGAAATTGGTATCGATTGGTGTGAAATATAAGATATAATTAGGATAAAATAAAGAATTATTTATTTCATCATTATAGAATAAATTATCCTATATGTATTATGAAACAATTTATTATGAGATAAGTTATCTCGGAGTAAATTGTTCCAGCCAAATAAGTTCGTCTTCTGTTGCGTTGAGATTTAGTATGATTTAACTTATTGATATTGATAATTTAAATACATCTTATATTATTAGTAGTAAATTTTTGTTTTATTTTTTGAGTAATTAGTCTTACTTTTTTAGAGGTTAAAACTCCATTTGAATTTCCAAATGTCACTCGCTCTCCTGAATATCTTATATATCTTGGAAAGGAAGAAAAGCATAACCCAAAAATCCGAAACCTATTCACAAAGCCCTCTTCCTCCGCTCTCTTCTCAGTCACAGCTAGAAGTCATGGGTCAGGGAACACCCGGCGGTCTTAACCGGCAATTGCCCGGCGACCGGAAAAACGATGGAGACAAGAAAGAGAAGAAGTTCGAGCCAGCTGCTCCACCCGCACGCGTCGGTAGGAAACAGCGCAAACAGAAAGGTCCCGAAGCGGCAGCTCGACTACCAACAGTTACGCCGCTGACGAAGTGCAAGCTTCGTCTTCTAAAGCTTGAGAGAATTAAGGATTATTTGTTAATGGAAGAAGAGTTTGTGGCTAATCAGGAACGATTGAAACCTCAGGAAGAGAAGACTGAAGAAGATCGATCTAAAGTTGATGATCTACGTGGATCTCCGATGAGTGTGGGGAATTTGGAGGAGCTTATTGATGAGAACCATGCTATTGTTTCGTCGTCTGTGGGACCGGAGTATTATGTTGGGATCTTATCGTTTGTTGATAAAGATCAACTTGAACCAGGATGTGCTATATTGATGCATAACAAGGTATTGAACTTTGTTAGCTTGTAGTTCTTTGAATATTTGATATACTCTTAGATTTTAGGGTTTCAATAGGACTTGGCTTTTCCCTCATCATTGCAATTTAGACCTAATCCTGGGTAACGTTGAGATTCGTTTGCATTTGAGTTCAAAAATGTAGGTGGAATTATGGTTCCATTTTATCAAATTGTGATTCTGACTGTTGAGATTTTAGTAATTTAGCACTTTGGAGTGCGAAGTAGTATGAATAAAGGAAGTCACAGGATTCATGTTTGGTATCACCGTATTTTATGTGGCCGAGTATTTATAATGCTAAAAGAATTATCTTCTAATTGGGAGCTTTTTTAGTCTGTGATAGGTGAAGAGGCTGTGCTATGTATTTGGTTCATTTATTACTGTTCTTTGTAGTTGGTAATAATAATCCCTCAGTTATGTTGAGGCAACTCCAGAGGTTTATCAGCTATTTTGTTCATTGGTTAATAAGTACTTCATAGCTGGTCGGCAGTCTTATTGGCCCTTTAAGGACTTCCTCACCAATATGATTTTATATGGTATGTTAAGTACATATCTGAAGATTCTTTTCTTCCCTTAGGATTTTTGTTTTTTACATAGTGGAAACTATGGATGGCTGTTAGAATTTAGCAGAATCCAAATGGAATGACAGGTGATATTCTATCATTTTCTTAGTCTGATGTTTTTAAAATCTTCAAAATGCTAGTGTGATGGTCATTTGGATACTTCAGAAATGAAGTGAAATGAACTGATTAAACAATAAAATAGCCACAAAAAAAGGTAAAAAAATGAAGAAGTAAAGTTGGGGCAGAGATTGGATTTGTTAAATCGAAAGACATTATCCTTTAATTGTTGGGTTTGACACCCCTTGTGGAAAAAAGGTTCTCATATTTGCAAATGTGGGACAACCTTCGCTTGTGGAGGCACAATCACACTTTGTCTTAGAGCCTTGAAATTTGCTTCATTGGATGTTGTGTTAACCATTAGGCAGAAACACAATTTGATTGATGCACAACCTTTGAAATTTTTGAGATCATGTTTTGATTTTGGATGATAGTACTAGCATTCATTATTACACAACAGAGCTTCTGTGTTTTCACCAATTTTGATGGTTAGAGTTTTTGACTAGTTGGAAACTTCTTTAGTGGATAATTTGCCTTTGTGTTTCTTTTCCAAACTTTTGCCTTATAATATTCTTTTTGGCCATTTATTTTGACATGTTATCTTGTTTGTTTGGTCGTAATTTGTGCGCAAATCTGTTTAAAAAAAAATTGGTGCAAATCTGTTTAAAAAAAAATTGGTGCAAATCTCTTTCTTTTATTCCTTTGAAGTATTGGTGAAAGTGTGCAAGTCTGAGAGTGGGTCATTTTGACAATATGATTTCTTCAATTCAGGTTCTGTCTGTTGTTGGGCTTCTACAAGATGATGTTGATCCAATGGTGTCTGTCATGAAGGTTGAGAAAGCTCCCTTGGAATCATATGCTGACATTGGTGGATTAGATGCCCAAATTCAGGAGATTAAAGAAGCAGTTGAGCTTCCTTTGACTCACCCTGAGTTATATGAAGACATTGGTATTAAACCTCCTAAAGGGGTAATTCTGTATGGAGAGCCTGGGACCGGCAAAACATTACTTGCCAAGGTTTGTGAAATTTCCCTTTGTGTATGATGAGCTTAGCATAGACCAATTTACGGTTTGACTTCTCTAGTTGGAATCGACAAGTCCATAGTGCTAGTAAATGAAGTTCTTGAAGTACAGTTTGCAGAGTCTTTGTGCTACAGCTATAAAATACATGCCATATCTCTGAAGAGGCTATCAGTCAGATGGCAATGTGTAGCCAAGTTCAATTTAAGTAAGGTGGTTTGGGCGCTTCACATTTTGACTTCCCATCGAAATAGTTTCTGATACATTTTGTGCTAGAATGTATCTCGACTAATACCATCCATGCAATTTGTTTGGCCCTGTGTGTACATGTGTAGACAGTTTTGATCAACTAGTTATTGAGTGCTTTTCATCTACTTTCAGAACATCTAGCCCATAATAAGATAATACTCGTAAGCTTTATTAAACCGTTTTGTTCAGGCAGTTGCAAACTCCACTTCAGCAACTTTCCTGCGTGTTGTGGGAAGTGAACTGATTCAGAAATATTTGGGAGATGGGCCTAAGTTGGTCAGGGAGCTCTTCAGAGTTGCTGATGATCTCTCACCTTCCATTGTCTTTATTGATGAAATTGATGCAGTAGGTACAAAAAGGTAACAACTGGGATCTGTTATTGAGGTTGGAATTCCTGATGTGTATTAATTAATACGTTATTCCCATACTGTGGAGGTTGAAATGCGTGATGTGTTTTAAACTTATATGTTCTTGCTTTAGGTATGATGCACACTCAGGTGGTGAACGAGAGATTCAGAGGACTATGTTGGAGCTGCTGAACCAGTTAGATGGTTTTGATTCTAGAGGAGATGTGAAGGTGATTCTTGCAACAAATAAAATTGAGAGTCTGGATCCGGCCCTGCTTCGGCCTGGTAGGATAGACAGGAAAATTGAGTTCCCTCTTCCTGATATTAAAACAAGGAGGCGCATTTTCCAGGTTTGTGCATTACATTATGAAATTACTCCGTAAGATGCAATTGGTGTACATACTGTTTTATGAACCACGTTGTATGTGGCATGCAGATACACACATCAAGGATGACTTTGGCTGATGATGTCAATTTAGAAGAATTTGTTATGACTAAGGATGAATTTTCGGGTGCTGATATCAAGGCAATATGTACTGAAGCTGGATTGCTTGCTTTAAGAGAGCGGCGTATGAAGGTGAGACATGAAAATGTGGAAGTCCTTTTGATTTATATTTTCATGATATCTGGGCTTATTCTAAAATTATGTCTGAAAAAAGCCAGGGAGTAAGCATTGCATGATTGATTTGGGTTTTGGGGCTTTGAATGATATCTTTTCTTTTAAAGGTTTGTTGGACAGACACGAAGTTCTTGACTTGCAGATATTAAATGAAGGGCTCTGATCTTAATAATTATCTAATATTTGTGGAGTTTGATTTTATTTTCCCTAAATAAATGTACCCTCCATCTTGTTCTGTCTTCTAGTGTGCGCAAATAAGTGCATTCTCCATCTTATTGTACTTGTGTGGTTGGGACTTGGCAGAAATATGACTATGGCCTGGATGAACAATGCAGAAACATGTTCAGGATGTTACTAGAAATGTGTTTGAATTTTTGGAACTTGCCAATTTGGGCCATTTCTTTTCTTTGACACATGTCTTATGTCTAGTATGAAAAAGTAGATCTTAAAGAAATGGAAGATCAAATATCTATCTATAGTTAACTTCTGCACTGTTCTTTTGCTGGCAAATTATGTTCATAATACATATTAATGATAATTTCTTGTTTTTATTCATGGCCTGTGGGGTGGTAGCATAATACATATCTTGACTGTGGAACTTTTAATATACCTGGTACTAGATGTTGATAAGATTATATACTATATCTACAGGTTACTCATGCAGATTTCAAGAAGGCCAAGGATAAGGTCATGTTCAAGAAGAAAGAGGGAGTGCCAGAAGGGCTTTACATGTAATCATGATGGATCACTTATGTTCATCTTTGTTCTTCACTTGATTACTCTGTTTTCAGTAAAAACTTTAGTTCTCTTTAACTACGTTGACGTTTCCGGTCTCCTGGCAAAAACAATATATTACATTGAGAACTTCCGGTTGGTTGTCAGTTTATGGTTTTGCGCTTAATCACTTTTCCACATTAACTTCTGATGTTTTGCATCAGCCGCTTCGTTTGTGTTGAAAATCTGCTTTCGACATCTCATTGGCAGTGTGGGGCGGGTTGTGTTCTGACCCACAATTTTTTTTAAACTGCCTCTCCTTTCCCTGCATGATATTTTTTTTATTTTCAACTCTCCCCGCACCGCTTCGCATATACTCGTCTCGCATAAATTCGCTCTGCTTAAATTTTAAAGTTTTTTTATTTTTTAATTAAATTTAATTTTTTTGGCTAATTAATTATCTTTAGTTGATATTTTAATAATTGTTTCTTAATTGTTAATTAAAAGTTTTTAATTAATATTTTAATAATTAATAATTTATCGGACATGTCTAGTTTAAATTTTAGAAAAAAAATAAAATTAAAGTTAGTGTTTAATATAAAAAGTTTATATCTTTAATTTTTACTAATTAGAAAAATTTTATTTTTTTAAATTTCTATTTGATTTTTTAAACCTGCAATTCGTTCCGTTACGCATTAGTTTAAAAAATACTTTTTTCAATCCGTCCCGCATAGCTTTAAATTTGTCCCGTCCCGCGTAGCTCTAAACCCTCCCCATATCTGCCTCGCCCCGTTACCATCCCTAGGCTTCTGGTAATGGTGCATAGCACCTCAAGTGACTCATTTTTGTCTATAATTTAAACGATTATCGTTGAAGTGCACTTATAAGGCAGTGCTTTGACCTTAATGAAAGCAAAAGATACAACCATTTGCAAGTGTTATCTTTTGATTTAAAAGTGCTTCGAACTTTTTTTTTTTGATGGACATTTATAATGTACTTAAGTTGTGGTACAAGTTGGATGCCCAAAAGGCGAAATTCTTTCGTTTAATAAATGATTAAAATTCCTAGTATGATAATGCAAGAACCTAAACATAGTAGCAAATTAGACTTCCAAGTAATTTGTCCATGATGCATCACCTCTCTACACAAGATTATTGTATACGATATCAACATTGATAGAGCAAACAATTCTTAGAGATATTGATTTTTCTAATTTAATATAAATTTTTCCTATAATTAAAAAGATATCATAAGTTTATCCTATAAATTTGGTTATTATATTGCAAGATAAAGATCTCTTTCTTCAAATAAATTGCATCTTGATACTTAATTTTTAGGCGTTAGAGTATCATTTGTCCAATTTTTTATATGTGACCTAATTCTAGGATGCACATTATTTAAAATCACAAAATTTAATTTTTTAATTAAATTTTGTGTCTAGTTAAACTAAAATAAATAAATTAAAATATGAATAGTAGAATTATACTATCATAGCAAGTAAAAAAGCGCAAGTCTATTTTTTCCCTATGACTCCAAACTCCCCATCATGGCAAGTAAATATATAAATAATATATAAATTTCCATAGAAGCGCTATTGAATTTATCATCTAAAAATATGGTCAAACTATACGGTCTAAAAAGTATTCCCCAAAAAGGGACCTAATCAATAGTCCAATAACAAGTTATTATAGAAAAATCATAATATCATGGCAAGTAAATATATAACTTTCCATAAAACGTCTATTCATATGAACAAAATCTACCATAATTTATAGAGTTAAAAAATATACCAAAAAAAGGACCAATTTTTCTAGTATAAACAGACCCCCAAAGAGACACATTTTTTTGCACACAACAAAACATACATAGATACAAAATCATTAGATCTAAGAAAATGGCTATTAACAAATCCATTTTACTAATTGGATTATTTTGTTTGGCTCTTTTTGTGATTGCAAGTGAAGCAGCTGATGTTGTCCTTTTAGGACCATGTGACCAATTCCCAGATTGTAATGCAGCTTGTGTTGCCCAGGGATATAAGAATGGAAAATGTACTAAAATTGATGGGGGAATTTTGGGTTGTTATTGTGCATCTCAATAATTAAGTTATTTGGCCTGGTATACATTCTTTTTGGATGTTCTAAATCTATAAGATTCAGTATGGATAATCTTTTTTTATCTTCTTCTAGGTCTCCAATTCTAGTTTAGCAATTTTTAGTTGTCTACTGTGATTTATTGTGATGATGAACTTTTGATATTTGAAAAGTTCTGAAATTGCTAGAATGAATATAATTAATTAGTAGAGGTTCTTTACCTCATTAGGTTTGACAAGATAAGGTTTAACCCTCCTTGCTTGTAACTATTTCTACTATGATTTTTTTCTTTTAATAAAAAGTTGTTAGACGCTATGTTCAGTGATATAAATTTTTAAAAAATATGAAAAAAAGTTAAGTAGTGATAGATAATTTTTGTAGTTAAACAATGAATTTTATTGGTAAACCTATTTAACAATGAATTAGCAATAAATTATTTTAAAAAAAATGCTAGTTACAAGCTGGCGTGACAGATTAGCAACTTTATAAAGGATCTGAATTTTAAAAAAAGGATAAATAAATATGTATTGTAAAAATATGTCATTGACTCTAAAAAATAGATTAGGTTTGTTGCGAAAGAGTGATTTTGAACGAAAGAAAGAAGTTTCGAATCCTTTTTCAACTCTTACTGTCCCATTCAGAGTTACTGTTCATCTTTAGCCACTCAAATTTTTTATATTTCTCATCAAATAAATGTTTCAAAAATTAGAATTTCATTAATGAAAACAAATAAAATCTTTTTATGGTGTTAATCTTCTTTCTTTAATTTCCAATAAAAGATTGGTGGCATTGAAGTAGAGAGTGATCGGTGTATTACTCTTTTTAACTTCTTAATTAGTGATGATTAGTTTAAACTGGGAGAAAAGACAATGAAATTACCTCAAATCCTAAGGGAATTTCTTTTAACCATTAAAATAGAGAAAAAAATTGGCAAATTCTTCCCCTATTTATAACCCTAAAAAGAATAAGCAAACAAATTTCAATAAACAAAAATAAAAATAAAGAAATCAAATAAGACTAGATATGGCAAGCATGGGATCTAATAGAGTTTTTGTTAGTGGAGTATTCAGGCCTTTCAAGGTAATTTTTCCGCATATAGCTACTCAAAATATCTTAATTATGTTGCATAATGATAGTTTAGGTAATTATATTTGTAGCAGCATTTATACAATTCGCAATTTTTGTATAACGTTTATATATTTTGCTATAACGCAGTGTTTGTATGATTCGTTATACAACTTTTATATAGTCGCGCACAACGTTTGTATAAGTCACGTGAATTATACAAAATGCAAAATCTAGTTACAACTAGACCTTTGCGGCAAGTTGTAACTAATGCAAACTATAGCTTTGTTAGCTAATTAACTAGTATATATTTATTTATCCACATAAATTTTTTCGTTCTTTTTCTCTTCCAATTTAATTTACTCACTCTATTTCAATTTAAATGTCTTACTTAGATTTTATTTTGTTCCAGAAAGAATCTTAAAGTTTTACTTTTTATCCTATGATATTTTCTTTGTAGTTGCGTTGTCCTCTCTTGGTAATGCACACTTACTAACCTTCTTAAACCACTACAACAACGAACAACAACAACATTACCCCAATGCTTCAAAGTCATCCGTCGTAAATAGGGTAAGGGGAGATCGGATGTACGAAGCCTGACTCCTATGTTTAAAAACATAGCGCGACTGTTTCTGGATGACCCATGATGAGCGTCGAAAGTTGCATTGACTAACTGCTACTTCATAATTGAAAGAAGCAGACAGTTTAAAGAGTCATTTTGCTTATATCACATATACTTATCGAAGTTTATGAAGCTAAATCTGAATTAATTTTTGCAGCAAATAACAAATCGACACCTGGCAACAGCATTTAAAGATGAGGCTCATAGCACAGTACAAAAGGGTGCAGATGCAATGAAACAGGGTGCTAATGTTGCCAAGAGAGCCAGCCAAGAAGTGAAAAATGAGACTGCCTCTGTTGCTGATGAGGTGACACATTTATATCTATTATAGTTACCTTTTTATCTTTATCCCACACAAATATAAATGACCTCAAATATATCGACCTATGAAAAAAGAGCTTTTAGTAAATGTCCTGAAATGTAACGATCCTTAGATTATAAGAGAAGGGCTTTTTAGAAAAAAAAAAAAAAAGAGAGAGCGCAACAAACAAATAAAAAACAACGCTCTTACCATGCCGATTCAAACATTGCATCAGTCTGAAATCTATTGGTACTTGCTATCTAGGAAGAAAATGTTCATTACTAGTGTGTAAAGAATAATTTGCATAATATTTTCACCAAAAATATACAAGATATTTTCATGTCTTCGGATAAGTTAGCTTATTCGTTATGAAAAATCAATGCTCAAAACTAAATAGAACTTACCTATGGCACCTGGCTTTCTCTATCGTAAAGCCAAAGACGCCCCAAGACAAGGTACAACTGTTGAGAAAGGGACATGATCAATAGAGCCTGGATGGATCCAAGCAGGACCAAATAGCTTTATTTGATTAAGGGGCTTTATTTAGTTCTTGTTCCTGCTAGGATCGATAGGAATCAAGTGTTTATGCAGAAGCAAGTAAAGCAACCTTCAAAAGACCAAGAGTTTGAAGATAAACGAGAAATATACCATAGAGAGACACAATATTTAACGCGATTCGGTCAACCGACCTACATCCACAAGAGGAGATGAGCAATCCACTCTATAAAAGAGAGTACATAATATCGAGAGAAATAACCTCACTAATTCACTCAAAATATTGAGAGGTTCACGCACACTTGTGTCTCACAGTTTCTCTCTATACACACAACTCTCAAACCCTTATAGCTACATTGTGAATGCTAGCAAACTAGAAGGACTGAGCCTCTATTTATAAAGTTATAAACCTTTTCCTACTAGAAATTTTTTTTGACATATATGGAGAATTCTATTTTTCTTTTCCTAATAGTAAAAAGATTCACCAAATATGGAGAGTTTCTGTTTTCCTTTTCGTAAAAGGAAAACTCCAATTATGATAAGAAACTCAGGGCAAAAACCCAACAAATCTCCCCCTTGGCCTGAATTTCTAACAAAATAAATTTGCCCACCTTCGTTGCACAATCTTCATCGGGTTGAATCTCCTCTACAAAATCTCTTCAGCAAATTCTATGTCTTGACAGAAAACCTCTCTGAAAAAG
This sequence comes from Solanum sejunctum, assembly GCA_025642045.1. Taxonomy (NCBI): domain Eukaryota; kingdom Viridiplantae; phylum Streptophyta; class Magnoliopsida; order Solanales; family Solanaceae; genus Solanum; species Solanum sejunctum. The sequence continues at coordinate 23,607,933 of JAOTQJ010000096.1, read as the reverse complement.
TTCCTCCAACAAAATCTTCATTACTGTCAAATATGTTGCATCTAAGAATTGAACCCGTCAAGATGAACACTTGTTCTTAGCCTCATTTTGATTCCACTTGTAAGGACTGGATGAACCGTCACAAACCAAGATCACACAATTTGATCTGCTAACCATCTTGCACCGCCACTATCAACCAGTGGAACACGTCGCTTGACCACCAATTTGCCAAAAAGACTTTCGACGCAAGACATCCCTGTAGATCTTTGGTCCTGTTATCACACCGGGAACTTCTTAGAAGACATAATCTACTAGTTCGATATACTCGAACCTACGCTCTGATACCGATTGTTAGAACCGATAGGAATCAAGTGTTTATGCAGAAGCTAGTAAAGCAACCTTCAAAAGACCAAGAGTTTGAAGATAAACGAGAAACATACCATAGAGAGATATTATATTTAACGCGATTCGGTCAACCGACCTACATCCACAAGAGGAGATGAGGAATCCATTATATAAAAGAGAGTAGATAATATCGAGAGAAATAACCTCACCAAATCACTCAAAATATTGAGAGGTTCATGCACACTTGTGTCTCATAATTTCTCTCTATACACACAACTCTTAAGCCCTTAAAAGGAATGAACTTGTATTTATAGAGTCATAAACCTTTTTCTACTAGAAAAAAGATTCGACAAATATGAAAAAATTCTATTTTTCTTTTCCTAATAGAAAAAAGATTCACCAAATATGGAGAGTTTCTGTTTTTCTTTTCGTAAAAGGAAAACTTCAATTATGGTAAGAAACTCAGGACAAAAATCTAACAGTTCCGACGTTTGATCTTTAAGCATCTTTAGTTATTGGTCCACCTTCTAAATTATCAATCAATCAGTCATACTCTGCAATAGTAGTACTAACTTTTTTTCTTGTACTATTAGTGTGTATAACTTCGATTGTAGTCTAATTGACAATGTATGTTTTGAAAGGCAATACGCAAGGCGAAAGCAGTGGGAGAAAAGGTTGCAGATACAGCACAAGAAATAGCTGGAAAAGCAAAAAACACAGCACAACAAACATGGGAAACAGTTAAAGAAACTGGTCAAAAAATGAAAGGTACTGTGAAGGGCAAAGATGAAGAATCCACACAGGCTATAAAAGATAGTGTCAATAAGAGCATGAACACCAAGAACTGAATTCATAAACTTCAAACATACAGAGACATTATCTCTTAATTACTAAATTTTATTTTTTCGTTTTTGATGTTTGTAAGATCGATAACTTGTTTTTTTTTTCTTTTTAGTTTTGCTGAAACCGCAGACAGAAGTTTGCGAGTTTGATGTATTACTGTAGGATGAGATTTAAACTTGGAATCTCAATATGAATTTTGAGTTCCCTAAACAATGGACTAAACCTTCATTCTTGTGTTTAGGGGAATTCAAAATCTACATAAATATATATACACAAAAATCACCTTGGCATAATTTGCTAAGGCTTGTTTGTAGGATTTATCGACCTTTTAGGTGTATTGTTACTTAAAAATTAAAAATTAAAAATTCTGAACTTGATTAAATTTGTCATTGATAATATAATTTTTTTTTATATATACTATTATGCGTCAGTACATATAACTTAAACTAGATTATAAATGATGGTCATTACATTGCCTAAACATAAACAGACATAGAAAACTATATATAATTCATTAGTTTCTCTATCAACTATGTAACTACAATGTGACACTCACACGACATACATAAATAATCTTCATAAAGATAAAACAATGGCATACTTCATAAACGCACATTCAAATTTGACTTTAACTGATAAGTAAGTATTCAAATTTTTAGAGTGCATGTCCGATATCTTAACTAGCAACTAAATGCTCCAACTTATTTTTACTGTGTCTCGTAGAATCTTAGACTAACATGACTTATACATTTTAGAGGTATCTACTGTCTAGATGATCATTTTGTTAGTTAAAATATTTAACTAAAATATGAGAGATGAATTGAAGTATGTAGATGTATATACTTAAAAATTAAAGCGTTTACTCGCCTGTTAAATACAATTTTAGCCATTAGGAAAATGGTATAACTTATTTGTTTTTGTTTTTGTTTTTGTTTTCATTTCTATCGGAGTAGTTTTCTATTCATTCCTTAATTCTTGTATTCTTGTCTTTATTTATTTTACAATCTTATCCCGAATTCAACTGTTCGTGACAGTATGCCTTTGGGCTTTGACCAAAATTATTGACTTGTTTTAAAAATATAAGATTTTCATATTCAAATTCATGCTAAAATGATTAGAAAATCTGAATATCTCAATAAATTAACTATCTAAAATTTTAATTTATTAGTGAAAATTTAATTACCAACCTTATAGTCTCTCTCCTATCCATAATTTTATTTTTATTCAAAAAAATAATTAAAATTAAATTACTTAATTCTTAAAATTTGAATAATATCACGTAAATTGAAATCGAAAGCAACTGATGACAAGAAGTAGAGCCGAAGCTATATTCATTTAAAGGTGGTTAGATGAATATTTTTCGTTGAAAATTTTTTTTAAATATAAATATAAATATTTTGATATATATCAAATATCTTTTATATAAAAATTACTTATTTATATTTCAAAAGTATGAACAATTTTGACGAAAATGTTAACTATGCAACTGACGAGAAGAGAGAGAGATATGACAAGTAGTAGAGAAAAAAGTTTGTGCTAATAGTTACAAAATTTATTCCCTGAATGTATGGCATACGTGAAGTCACCTAAATGGTGCAATACAGCGGTCCATTAATAATAAATATAAAGTAGGTTTAGAAATCTCCATGGATGAACCCTCTGGGAAATTGAGGAAAAAAAGAAACAGCCATATTCTTTGTTCTGCTATTAGTGCAACGGTGGACTTATTTTTGTCTTGACGCGTGTCTTCACAAGTTAAAAGAGTTTGTTTTGTATAGTTTTGCAATATACAGTTTGTATAATTTGTTATATAATTTATAATATTTATATATTTCGCTATATAATTTAATTCGCACATGATTTTTGTGTAATTATACATAATATTTGTATAAATCATGCAAATTATATAAAACTCAAATTATAATTATAATAAAATATTTATTGTAAATCATAATTAATTCAAATTATAATTATATTAGCTAATTAAATAGTACATGACTTTTTATTTGCATAATTTTTCTTTATTAAATATCGATATCTACATAATATAATGATAAACTTACGTATACACATTTTGCTTCACAAATTTTACAATAAGGTTGTATATATTATTATGTTATTGATTAACGCTTTTTCTTTTTTTTAGAAAATACATACAGTTTAATAAAAAATTATGTAGTGAATAACTTAAAATTGGATAAATATATAATAAGCCGATGGAGCTATTTACAGGCTTGCCAATGACGAATTATTACGCAATGCTTATAATATAAATCTGGAAAATGATAAAATTGATGAGGAAATTAATAAGCTGTGTTGATCAAGGAAGCTGTTTTTTGTCTGATGCAGAAACCAAAATTAAAATAGCTTTTGATAATTGGTTACTTTATTGTTCATGCTTTTAGCACAACTATGTCGTCGTTTTCCCAATCTCAGCTTCAATTACACCATTGGCTCAATTCTCCCCCCTATATAGGGATAGGGATAAACATAAAATTATAAATAAAATATTAAGAAATAAGTATTATTTTCTTGATCTCATTTTATGCAGTAGTTTTTCTTTTTTGATTTGTCTTTTTATTGTTAAGTCTCATTTAATTAATCAAAATATGATATTCTAAATTCTCACTACTGGTGAAATTCAAATGATCTCTAGATTGATCAGAAAATTCTTTCAATTGGATAGGATTCGTTAGTTGAATGAAACTATCACAAAAAAATTATTTTATTCTAATTGAAAATAATTTAACTTTTAAATTCGTATTTTATTTCTAATAAAATTATTTTCAGTTATATAAATATTTAAAATTATAAATTTAAAAAAATGTTATTTTTCTAAGAACCATACTAAATTAAAAAATAAAATATTTATAATAAAACAATTTCAAAATTATAAATAAAAATTGAAGTTATCTTGAAGAGTCGAGTGTATACGCACTTATGGACAAAAGAAGAAAATAAAATGAGACGTTTTGTGTGACGAATGGAGAGGAAAAAAAGGATTTGATTTACTTTCTTTAAGATTAAGATTACAAGTCCGTCTTATGTATTATGAAAGAGAATTAAGCTGCTTGCTTCTGCCTTTTGTCATCAATGGAGAATACTAGAATTTATCTTCTTATTTTTTAAAAAAAATTAAAGTTCATTTCTTGTATAAAAAGTGACCGTAAATTACACCATTGATATGAGAACGTGTGGCCTAAAATTGGAAAAAAAGGGCACCAAGTTTTGCCATTGGTCGTTTTCTATTTCTACTTTGAACTTTGTTTGGTGCTAAAGTAATGTTGATAGAAGAAAACCTCTTTATTCTATAAAAATAATAAAATTTGTGCATATTTAATATTTCGTTATTGTGAATTGCGTTTGGTGCATATGCCTGATTTTTGACTAATTAAAGAATCAAGTTTTTTAGTTATGGAATTTCTAAATATAAAACTACATTAAAACAGTAATGATAAAGAGCATAATGAACTTGAAAATCATAAAAACATATATCTGATTTAAATACTTTTTTTCCGATGATAGGAAAAATTTGTAATCGTTATTCTTTGAGTGCATACAGGATACAACTCACGCTCCTATGTAATAAGCTCGCAAACTACACAAAAGAGGTAATTCACACCAAGCAAGCCTGATACAACTAGTTCTACCAAAAAGACAAAATCCTAGCTTTCACTGGCTCATATGATTTAAGTGCTTATTAAGAACAAATAAGCTTAATCAGGATAAAAATTGTTTCATACCCTCAAACAATGCTTTCGAACCATTTTCTTAGTAAACTCTCCTAAGTCGAACGATTTTAAGGTTAGAAAACAAGTGCTGAGCGATTTTTGAGTGAATTATTCTAAGTTGAATAACCATATGAGACATTCAGGCCAAACCGGGCTAGAATCCAATCTGCGCGGTTGAACAGAAAATGGATAGGCATATTTCTAAGTGAAGATCAAGAACAAAAGTATTCATATCAAGTCCCTCATAAGTCATACGATACTCTGGAAAATATTTTTTTTAAAAAAAACCCGTAAGGTCAATATAAAAATTCCACTATACGCAAGGTTCGGGAAAAGCCCCACTATAAATGTCTATTGTACACAATCTTACCTTGCATTTCCACCAAAAATTATTTTCAAAGCTTAAACTCATAACCTCCTAATCATATGGCGACAACTACTCTAAAAATATAAGAATACTAATTTTTTGCACCATCAATGTATATATCTTGTCAAATGCCATTCATAGTATAAAATTTCTTTACACCGTCAATGTATATAACTTAAACTAGATTATAATTGGTCATTACATTGTTTAAACTTAGAAAACATACATACAACATGTTCCGATTACAATAAAAGACAGCCCAATACACAAAACATCCTGCATTTATGCACCTTACATATTTATCTATTACAACACTTGGCCAAAAATCCAACATCTATACAGAGAAATCTAGTTTACAACATCATACTCTGATCCTGATTTGGAAACTTTGTTGAGATCAATTTATCTAACTGCTTGAGCAACTGGAGTTGAGCTAATAGCAGCCGTAGATGGTAACTTACGAGGATTTTTCTTGGTTTGTTTTTTGCCCTCCGACTTTGCTCCATTCGGCCTCACCTTTACTCCTCGGATCAACTGATATAAGCAATCAAATGATTTTAACTCGAATGATCAAACAATTAGGCGCTTAAAGTGATAGCAAAATTATAGCACTATGATTTAAGTAATGACTTACATATTTGCCACACTTCATGTCAGCGTATATCACAATGAAATCGCCTTCTTGAAGTCCATTAGCCTTAACAAAATCACCTTCACGAATCGAGAAAAAAAAAAGCAGATGCAATAAAAGGTTTGTTACTACATTCTAATGAATTACGCCAAGCAAAGCAAGAGCGGGATCAATTGTTTCCGAACCTGTGTTTTCAAGAAGGTACATCCTGCTTTTGTTATTTGGCCAAAATCTGCGAAACAGAACACAAAAGTGAGATGAGTTGAAATTGAACAAAAGGAAAACAATTGAATCGTGCAATGTAATTATAAATAACTTGACAATGGATGATAATTTTGGGTCCAGGTACCTATATTTCATGTTCCAAACACGAGAAGTTCCGATGTCCTCCATGGAAATTGAAATTCCATCTCTTGTTTCAAGATGTGGGAGATGACGTTCTGCTTCTTTCTGCTTATAAAACAATTTTTTTAATAATCCACTTAGTCACACTTTAATTAACACATGAACATAGATCACCATTTTATGACGATGCAGACTAAAGTACCTTTGGCAACACAATTCTTCCTAGATTGTTAACATCGCTTTGTTTCAGCACTTTTTGCAGGAGAAACTTGAGATTCTTCTCTGTCTTAAAAGCCTATCAAAGAACATCCAAGTGAAATTTGAATAACATTCACGCGACATACATAAGGACATAAATGTTATAAATGTTTAACAAACTATCAAATTAACCATTAGGAAAAGGATTTAACTCATATTCACAGGGGTGTATCTAGGATCTCTTGCGCATGGATGCACCACTTAAGAAAGTGGGAAAAAAGCAGTAAGTAGGAATTGATCCTCGTTCCTCGATGTAAATAACTAAGCTTTCCACCAAGTGCATCATCCAGCCTTATCCGGAGCATCGATGCCAACAACTATTTCGAAAATATGTACATAAGCTATCTAATTTTGCAAAAAGATCAAAGTTCCATGTATCCAACAATAAAGGTTATACATTCGCCATACGAGTGTGAAGGGTGATCCAAGAGCTTCTTACAAGTAGTATATTTTTCCACATTCATATTCCTTGAGCACACCTATAACTTATTTATCTTCTAGCAGGTGGATTCTCTCTTTCACCGATTTCATAAAGAATATTTACGAGTTAACCTGCTTTATTTTCTAAGTTAATAATTCGACTTCTTGACTGATCATGACTGTTAGTGTATAAAAGCTACACATTGAAAAGGATTTTGCGACGGAACTAAAGAACCTAACCTGTTTTTTGTCAGCCGAACCCTGCTTCTGATGGTTCTGTGGTTGCAGAGCCGGTGAAGGTCTCTCCGTCGGAAGTGATTGTGGAACCATTGCCATTGGTGGAGAAGGCCAACATACCCAATTTCCTGGATTGTTAGCTTGGGGCATTACACAATTATTAATCTCTCCTCCCATCATTACACTTTGCTCATTACTAATTTGTCTTTGATTCTGACCTTGGTGGCGATAAAGATGTGGCCTTAGTCGTCTCTGCCTAGCCATTCTGTTCTTCCTAGCTTCTTTAGTAGCACAAGATCCTAACCTTGGCAATCTCTCCCCATTCCCATCGAAAAGTTGGTACGGATCATATTGAGCACCGAATAAAGGCTGATCAGCCGTAGCAACATTATTAGTACTATCATTCTCAGGAAATTGATTGTATTGAGAAGCACTCGCCATTGTGAATTGCGACGGAGACCAGGACTGAGAAGTTTCCATGGGTTGATATTCTGCTGAAGCTGGTGAACTTGCACTTACATTCGGGTTAAAAGTGGAAGCAAATAAAGATCCGTTCGAGTAAGGATCAGCAATGTACCCCTGTATTGGGGCTGTCATTACAGGAGTCGAATCGGGGAAAGGAGCATTTGGAATCCACTGTGAGGGATAAAAGCAAGCATTTGGATCAAAGTTATAAGGGACAGAGTTTTGAACAATTTGTTGATTAATAGCTTCAGCTTCTCTCATTTGTTTCTTTTGCAATCGATGTTGCTCAACCCAATCCAGAATGAGTCTCAACAACTGTTTTTTCCCTTCTTTAGTACTTCCCAAACGTCTCGACGCGCTTTCAATTGTCGAACGTTTGAGCTTAATGCTCCTCATGTCTTCAGCAGAAATGTAATCTCTGTTTTGCTTTAGCCATTCGAAAAACATAAGTGCAAGCTCACTATCCCCTTGAAAAATAGACAACCCCTCATCATCCTCTCCTTGTGGTGCTTGCGGTTCTTGTTGTAGTTGCTGTTGCTCCTGTGGATTTTCATTATGAAGAAAAGAGATCATAGGATCAAGAAACTCATTAACATCGATATATCCAAGATTATCCATGACATTTAGACATTCTTGGTCAGCAATTGTATCGATTTTCTTGTCGAAATCTTGTTCATCAGCATCAGATTTTAGAACCACTCCTGAAGATGGATCAGATTCAGTAGGAGGGGAATAGGAAGTTGATGATGAAGAAGACATGCATGGAAAATCTTGAAGAGAAGTAAAATCAGTAGAGAAATTTTCATTTAACCAAATATCTGTATCATCCATAGGATCAAAATCAGTAGGATCCTGCTCTTGTAGCATTTGAAAATCATCATCTACTGTTGCTACCATATTAGTATTCTCATCTCCATTATTATTAGTACCATGTAATTCTCTCTCCATTTTTTGCTTCTGCAAAAATAATACCAATTTTTTTCAGATAAAAAAAAATCACAGAACTTCCGTTACTAACGAAGCTAGTAAGCAAAAAAAAAAAAAAAATTACAGAAAAAAGATGGGCAACATACCTGATTAAGGAGAGAAAGGGTCTTTTCTATCTCTCTTCAAGTCGATTTTGCTTTGCAAATTGCAACATAAACCATCTGAACTTTGGGAATTTATATATATATATAAAAAAGAAAAGAAAAAACAGTAGCACCAAATCTAAAGAAAGCGACACTTCCCGACTAATATATTTATATATATATATATATATATTTAAGGTCTCTTATAAAAATTTCATAAACTAGAAAACCATGAATGAAACAAGTGCAGTATATCAAAAAGCCCAACCTCTTACCAGAATAAGAGTAGAAGAAAGCAAAGAAGTTCAGTGAGTTTATCCGACAAAAAAGAGTAGCAAACTTGTCGGATTTGAACAAGAAAAAAGTTTCAATTAGCAGCGGTTATTTTAATTTGAAATTTGGCAGAAGAGATAAAGAAGAAAACCAGGAAGAGGAAAACTTGGTGCGGAATAGTAACAAAAAATGGTTGCCGGATTATACGGGGTACGTGAAGTCACCTGAATGGTTGAATGGAGCGGTTCATTTAATTTAAGAAATGTCCATTGATGAAACAGGCACCTCAATTCTCTTTGCAATTTCTAAAATTACAGTAAAAAGATTGGACCGACTGCAAAGATGTAATGGAAAAAACTCTTTTCTCTTTGCTCTCCTCATACTACTTTGTCTCCATGCGTCCCTCGTACGGTGCACTTCTTCTGCTGCCTTTTTTTCCTATTGCTATACTCCCTCGCTCCGTGAAATAGATGAGTCTTAATATATGATAATATTTTTTTTATTTTATTTTTAATAATTAATGAGTTTTAAAAAGATAAATTTGATCAATTATAAGAATTAAAAATAAAATAATAAAATTATTTTTTCTCTTAAGATAAGTACAATCATAGAAGATAACATATAAAAATGATTCACTTTTACTTTGTTTGTCGATATTAACTTCATTAGACTTTAAAGTTAAATTGAAGTAATTAAATTTAATATTTAAAAATATAAATGGTTAAAAATTATAAAAAAAACATTATAAGTTATAATTTTTTTCATATTAATATGATAAAAAATATATCTTAGATC
>JAOTQJ010000096.1:23550814-23581619 GCA_025642045.1 Solanum sejunctum | reverse complement strand
CCAAATTATGAAGGTTAAATTAATTAGTGTCCCACAAATGTAATTCTTGTAGCATAATTTAAGATTAATGATTTGCAGTATATATGGTTCGAAGCAACATAAAATTTGGATAACAAATTAGAATCATTTTTAACAGGTCAAAGGCATAAAAGTTTAGATCCAATAGGTGAAAGGAGGACATATTTGAATCATATTTAACAAGTTAGGAGTAAATTCGATCCAATAGGTGGAGGGAAATTTTTTTTGGATTATTTCTAATACGTACGAATATTTTTGAATATTTTCTGTTTATTTATTCAAGAAACAAGTTTCAGAGAGTTGAAGAAGTTCAAACAAGCTTTTAGGAGGGTAACATACATACTCTCTTTATCTCAAAATAATTAATTTTTTAAAACTTTTTTTATTGTTTAAAATAGTTGAATTATTTTAAGTTTAAAAAGAATGTTTGAAACTTTTTTCATATTTATCCTTTCATTTATTGAAATTTTATATTTTCTAAAAGATAAATTATATTACGTATTTATAATTTCACAAAGGGCAATAGTAAAAAAAGTATGGTGTAAATTTTATCTTTAAATATTTTTTTTAATATGTGTATTACCTCACAAATTCAATTAATATGGGACTGAAAAAATATTTTTTAATAGTATAATATAATTTTCAAAGGATGAAAAAATAGATAATTCTCAAAATTCAAAAGTTATTTACGTAAACTTTATCGAACACAAATTGTTGCTCTAAATTGATATAAAAATTTTCGAAACTGGTTAGTTAAACATATGCTGTCTCTTAAAGTAATTTTTTAAAAATACTTTTCAAAAAGTAAATTTTAAAAGTGTGATTTTGGGAAAAAAAAAAAAAGAAGCTACAATCAAAGCAACACATAAAGTTTTCATTTGGTCATGTGGAGTATTTACTCTCTCAAATTTTACCAACAAAAAGTCAAGTATATGCTCCAATATTAGACCTAAGTCAACATCATCTCTTTATGAATTACTGTTTCCTATTTGACTTTCCACTTTTTAACTGTCCCACTTGTCAGACATTTAAATCTGGGGATTTTTTAAAAAAAATAAAAATGACTCCTGTGATCTATAAGTTAAAATTTGAATGAAAGTCCAATGATTCTTGTAAAGTTTTCATGAGAGAATGGCCATATATAAAAGGAAAAATTACGTGGATAAGTAAATATATATTAGTTAATTAGTTAATATAGTTATAGTTTGAATTAATTACAGCTCACGATAAATATCTAGTTATTTAATTTGTATAATTCGTGTGATTTATACAAATATTGTGTGCGAATCAAATTGTATAACAAAATATACAAATACTGTGAATTATATAGCAAAATCATATAAATATTGTGCACGAAATATATAACGAATATAAACACATTATTGAAAAAATATAAATTATATAGCAAATTATACAAATGTATACAAATATTGCGTGAATTATACAAATATTCTTATAACTATATTACGAAATATAATTACCCAAACTATAGATATACAACATAATTAAAGTATATATGCTTTTCATTTATGAAATTTACCTATATAAAAGGGGATCTTAACAATTTAGCTAGGTGGATAAGAAGAATTTTAGTTTTTTACTCTATAAGTACTATATAACAAGTGGATACAAATAATATGTTTTCACATTTTAATATTTAACTATTAAAATTAAATTAATTGATTTGACAGAAACATTGATGAATTAGATATTTACTTGAAAGCACAAGGAAATTGTACAATGTGTGCAATATAACTTCAAAGTCATTGAATTCATCACCCCAACCAAATATAAGTGTGTACATAATGGCTTATTCAATTGTTCAACTTCATGCTTTGTCATATCCATTTTGTACAACCCAACTAAATACATATTAAAAAATTATGATAATAAAATATTAAGGTTTAAATTTCAAGGAAAAAAGATAAATTTCAGAAACATAATGATGTGTTTTTTGGTATCTATGATTTGCATTATAGTATGTCTCTGTTATTTTGCCTTTTCTTGAGAAAAAGAAAAAGAAAAAAGATGATCTATCCAACTGATTTAAAACTAATGTAAAGCCCACATGGGGTTCCTTCCTTAAAAAAACACTCTGGCATATAGTGTTTATATATAATCGCATGCACTGGAATATAAACCACACATTGAATCGATGTTTCCTCGTGTTCTTTCTTCCTCCACAATTATGAATTATTAGGTAAGTAATAAGTTTAAAAATAGTTAATAAAAAAAAAATTATTCTTTTCATTTTATATAAGAAAAGGTAGGAAAAGAGAAAAGAGAGAAGGAAATTAAACTCTCGCTAATAAAATGAAAATTCAAATAGTCAGTCAACTGAACTACTAAGATTTTCAGTTAAAAAAAACAAAATTCTATAGCCCACTCCATTTTTTATTATCAAATTTAAAAATTACAATGTTGGCTGTTACGTTAACTATATATATTACAGAGAAAAAGGAGCACACACAAATTAATTTGTCACCTGATATCTAGTCCAACAAATCAAGATTTGTGCATCATAAGCCCATAAAAGGTTAAAAAACACTCCTTAGCAAGATTATTTTTCATTCTCACGACTCACCCAACAATTCTTTAGAAGATAGCTATCAAATAACTCTTTCTATGCGAAAAAGTAAAACAGAGAATGTGTAGAGACTATCAACAGTAGCAAAGATGTTTTACCAAAACCTGGTTTAAGGACAATTCTTTAGTAGTGGAGAAAGGCTATTCAACTTTATCAGCTGCATTATTTCACCCTCATTATACACTAATGCTTTCTGATCAATACAGGTCTTCTAGCAGCTAAGATATCCAAGAGAAATGTCCTGATTCTGAATTAATTCAACAAGATATCTGTCTCCTCTCAGTCTCCCGCGTCCCTCTTTGTTAAGTTTCAAAATTCATAACCCACTCAACTTTGTGATCTAGATTGGTAATGGTCATTAAACATCATAATCATCCAGAAACAATGGCTTTCAAGATGTGGAAATTTTTTCTTGCAGTTCAGCAATCAACCGTCTGAAATAAGCAAACAATTGAGAAGAAAAAAAAGAATTGGATCAGTCTCTGTATGTTTAGTATGAGAAAATAATTTGAGTATAAAGTTCACAATTATCTTCGAGTATTGGTAGAAAGTGGATATAGTGTAAGAATTGGAGTATTTGCGAAGAAAAATGACTTTCGCCCAAAAGGGATAGAAGTCAATTTTCCCTCTTTTGGTAGAAAATGTTTTCGTGGAAAAGATTTTAGAATAACATTATACCAAAATATGTTTATCTCGTGAAAAATATTTTTTGGTCATACCAACAACACATTACAATATTAACTTTTTAAAATGTAGGCTCAAGCAGGGAAGCATGTCCAGAGTAAGAACTAGTCAACCTAAAAATTACAAACAAATATACCTGCTAAACATCTTTGTATAGCAACTGAAACTTTGGTATTCTCTCTGGAGGAAGGGGGCAAGTCACTATGAGCTTGCCTTTCATGGCCCCTCTAAATATTGCCTGCTTACAAGCAGGGACGGCCAAGCAGTTAGAAATGACTCCACGTTCATGAATCATGAAAAAATTAATAACAAAGTATCATCTCAGCATATATCAAGATGTACACCAAGAACTTTAGTATACCAACTAGAATGCAATTTATGCACATGATAGATGCAAACTGAAGTAACAATTAAGTGTTCTATAAATTTGTGAGCTAACTGAGAGAAGTCTTAACACTCTTACCAAATCTATATGAACCTAAACTCGTCCTTTGATTGTTTAAGTTGATACACAAAATAGTTGCTAGATTCACAAGCAACTCTTAGCAAATTAGGAGATCTCCATTCCTGATTCACAAGCAACTCTTACACTCAACCATACTTGCTGAGCTTTATTCGGCACCTGATGCCTCCATGGAGGTGAAAATCTATTGAATAAATCCAAGAACCTCAAAATAGGATGACATATTGTCATGAATTATTGTACTCTCTATGCAAGTATTAAGACAAGGTAAAAATTTCTATGCATACAAATTTGATGCATAACTTTTTAGGCTTCTTAGAGAAACAACCTCCTTGAAAGAAATAAGTTGTTCTTACCTTAAGGAAAGGGATCTCAAACTATCAATTTGTTTGACAACCGAGAATCCTGATGCCCAATGGCACAAAGTTCGAACCTCAGAAGATAATGGGCCCACCTCTCTACTGTTCTCCACCTAAACACCATGCTTTTATTTGAGGCACACATCACATGTTGCACACTTACAACAAGATCAAAGCCCTGTAGCCATCTGAAAGTATGGATTTTAACATTTATTTTCACTTGTATTGATGCAGAATATGATCTCAGTCTACCCTTGAGTCTTGACTATTTGACATATCTAGTTGTAGTGCTTTATAATACAATTAAGAACCGATTCAATAAGACTTAGTTTCAGAAATTTATGGCAGAAATACTGTCTTATGGGTATGGGTATTTCTTAAGGAAGAATATGAGAAACCCTCTAAGTCAATTAATTTATGTAAAAACAAGTACTAATGTATATCTGCCCATGTCATGCTTGCACATCATTCAAAGATGAGCCAAAAGAAGTTCTTAAACACTATGCATTGAAGTTTAAGTTAATGCCTTAGGCAGGAAGACACAACCCACTAGATTATGAACACAGACTCTTATCACCAGCTTTAGTAATTCAAACTCAAAAAGTGTTAACTAATAACCAAATCTCCTCCCTTCCATGATTGAAATTTCCTGTTGTTCAAACTTCATGTCCGGTGACATGCAGAACATATCTACTAGCTTAATAAGCTAAGTTTGGACAGCCTCCATACATATACCATAAGTTTCAGTCTAGAAATTAGAACCTTGTGATATGTCAGCCATTCTACAAAAGCCAAAGTAAATCAGTTCAATTTAAAGCCACAACCGCAAGATTACAATCACATATATCAACTATTGTTCTGCAACATCACTTGTCTATCTGGATTTAATAATCCATCAAAAAAGAATCATGTGTTAGTGGATAAACTTCATGCAAGTATTTGCACCATACAAGTCACTCAATATTGCTGGTTCTTGTGGTACCCTCATATTTCACTCTTTAATCAAACACCTTACGATGCTTTGGCACCACTAAACAATCTTGTTTAGAAAGTGCTACCTGAAGTCTATTTACAGTAGAATATGGAAGTCACGATTATTGAAAAGCTGCACTATGCAGCAAAGAGCACATAATTTTACACTTAATATTTATCCGGATCATAGGGAAAATACTAAGGTCAAGAAAGAAAGTTACGAGATTATCCCATACCTCTGCAACATCAATGAAATCTTGTTTTCTCTGAAATGCTCCAATCCACTTGGTGTGATCTGCACTCCTGGAGAACATCCATCTCAGAGAAGTAAGAGCTTCATCATGACAGAGGTCCATAATCTACAATAAATTATTTGCAAACTTTCTTGAGCATGTTCCAAATATAACATACCCTTCACTGACGGAGGAGGCAAGTACGAAGATTTGGCGACTAAATACTTGGCCAATAGACTAACACATTCCTTTTCTCTATTCTTTTCTTTTAAATAGCATCTCCTTCCTATTTCTTACTTAAAAGCATGTTACACGCCTTCACGATTCTATCTTCACCCCTTTACCCGACCAAATACAAAACAGAGATACAACTCTTGCAAGTAGCTGTTTGAACTGGGTCAATGTCACTTCAATTTCCCTTCATTAAAGGACCAAAGAACTTGTTATTCAAATTGTTGTGGAGAATTCCCAAATTCACCATTTAATTGCCAAAAAATGTGTCTAATATATGGTCAAGATTATTGATTACAGTCATATAAGGACTAAAATAATGCTGTGCTCCCAACGCTCAACAGAGATGCAAGGATAGCTCATTCTTCAACTAAATTGGATCACAACAACATAAATAACATGTCTGTTGCAGAAAACATTGAAAATTCAAACAAAGAGAAGGCATACCCAGAATCCATCTTCATATGATGAGCATTGAAAAAGAAAATGGTTGATGGTATTAAGGTTATATCAAAATACTTGACATAAACTTGAACGTCCTCTGAATCAATATCCACTAAAGCCACAGTCGCAAACTTGGACACTTCTCTCACAGATTTATACAGCTGCAACAAACAAGAAGCAAAAAAATCAACCACTCCAGAAAATATAAAACTTAATGTCAAATTGACCGTGAAAAAGCACAACTTCCACACAAATAAGGTGTCTAATGCATAAGGGGTGCATCCATTTTTTCCACAGCTACCTACAGCATCCAATTAGAACTTTACAAATTGTAGTTGTAATTTGTAAAATATATACTCCCTAACAAAGTATTGCCTAACAAAGGCGATTACATACCTAGAGGACTCAGACCTTAAAACCTTTGATTAAGGATGAAGGATGAAGGAGTACCACTCAATCACAACCCTTATTGGTCTTAGTGGACAAAGTTACCTAGTGCAGTATGCTGGTGGGAGGTGGCAAGACTACTATAGCTTGTAAAGTCTTCCCTAACTAAGGTGATTACATATCCAAAGCGAACCTGAAACCTCTGATTATGAAAAAGGAGCACTTACCACTCAATGACAACCCTTGTTGGTCTCCGTGGACAAAGTTACCTAGTGTCTTTTGCTGGTGGAAGGTGGAAAGACTACTCAAACTTTAAGTTCTATGCACTCACATCATAAACTATATTACATAATTAGGTCATTGCTAATTGTAAGGTAATTAGAGGCAAATCTCCATGATATTCATTAAGCAGTAACCATCAGTAACAAAATTGCCACTACTTGTGTAAATAATCTTTGTAGTTTCAGTTCATATAACTTAAATCCATATATAATCTCCACTACCTCAGCTTAAAATCCTAGATTCTCCTAAATATCAAGTTCCCTCAGAAAAGCTTAATGCATTTTACAATAGAAATTCAAGGAATTGGAAAAAAATAGATTAGTCTATCTCTGTTTCACAGCAAAAAATAAGCGAAAACAAAAAAAAAATGGAGGCGTACGATGTCGTCGAGCTGGAGGCAAAGAGGATCAGAGGATCGGCCAAAACGGAGGACAAGAACTTTGTCGATTGTGTCCCTTATTATGGAATCCACCTCTTCCTTCTTTGTTAGCGTCTTCAATATGTACTCCATCTTCTCTCCGGCCAGACGCTACCGGAAAAACTATATATTTGCATACAACGATGTGCTTCGCCAGAAAAGAATAATTTCATGTAAATATATTGCGTGCAAAGTAGATAATTGTAATTTCGGTACCTTCATTATTGGTTAACTTTGATTTTGACCTTTTAATTAACTAAAATATGTGTTTTTGGTCCTTTTATATTGATAAAAAAACATATATGTGACGATTAAACTACTTTTTAAAATTTATGTGACGAAATTCACAGTCCAAAGGATAAAAATGCACATGTAAAATAATTGAATGCTAAAAATATAATTAAGGATCAAAGATATTTTTTATGGATTAAAAGTGTAAATTTTTTAGGCGTAGACGAGAGGTTAGATGAGGTTTTTTTTCATATTTGGGTATATGCTATTTGGCCCATTGGGTTGTACATATTTGATATGTTTTGATTTATAATATATTTAGGAAAAATAACGCGAATAAGTAAACATATACTAGTTAATTAGCTAATATAGCTATAACTTGAATTATTTATGGCTCGTGACAAACATCTAGTTGTAATCACAGTGTGAGTTTTGTATAATTTGTGGGATTTATGCAAATGTTGTGTGTGATTATACAAAAGTTATGCGCGAATCAAATTGTAAAACAAAATATACAAACACTATAAATTGTATAACGAATTATACAAACGATGTGCACGAATTATATAACAAAATATACAAATACTATAGCCAAACCATGAATTGTATAGTAAATTATACATACATATACAAATATTGCACAAATTATACAAATTTTGTTGTAACTATAGTTACGAAATGTAAATGTGATTACCCAAACTATACTATAAAGCATAATTAAGATGTTGTTGAGTGATTATGTAATAACCCATCTTTAGATAAAAGTCTCACATCGACAAAACACATGAAAGATATTGGATATATAAGTAAACAATCTTTACTTACTAGTGAAGCATTTTAAAGCTTTGCGGGTCTACGCCCAAAGCGGACAATATCACTAGGGGGTTGGATTGTTATAGATGATATCAGAGTCACTCCTGTTTCAACCTTATCGATATGAGCCGAAGTTCAACTGAGTTTAGGAGAATCCCCATGAGATGGGTCAAACCTCAGTACTGATTCTAGGCGAATCTCACAGGGTGAAACAGAGCTCAACGAGAACGTCGAGTCCACAGATGGGGTGTATGTAATAACTCATCTTAAGATGAGAAGTGTCGATCAGGAAATATGTTGGGTATATAATTAAACAACTCTTACTTATTAGTGACACGTTTTAAAATTGTGTGGGCCTATGCCCATAATGGATAATATCACTAGCGGGTTGAGTCATTACAGACTATATGTGAAAATTATTCATATCTCAAATCAATAAAATGAATTATTATCCGGCTCGTTCTAATTTAAATTATTGGACGAAATTAAAACAGAGTTAATTTTACAACGTGTACATGCCAACCATCTATTGAATGTGCTATCTTCAAATCAATAACAAAGAGTTTGGGTTAGCATTTAGGAGTTAATAAATGAATCGATTGGGTAGGTCATATTATTA
Source organism: Solanum sejunctum (assembly GCA_025642045.1). Lineage (NCBI taxonomy): Eukaryota > Viridiplantae > Streptophyta > Magnoliopsida > Solanales > Solanaceae > Solanum > Solanum sejunctum. Next base: position 23,572,878 of record JAOTQJ010000096.1, on the reverse strand, counting down.
ATGTGCTAATAAGCCACCTCTAATCATAATGCTTTAGTGCTATCCTTAATTAAGATTTAAGAGTCACTATTAGGTCAAAAACAACATTGAATGGAAAAGGGACAAGCAACAAATCCTGCATCTCAATTTCTTTTTTATTGGATTATGACTTAATGAAATCCTCGGAACCAATCGTAGAGGTATGTCGCAGAAGAAAAATATAATCAAGGAGAACTTTTACTGACCTAAGATTGTTAACTAAAATCGAAAGATTCAAATAAAGAAAAGAAAGGTAGAAAGGAGAATGAGAACTTCGATAGGAAGAAGATTCTTGAATTTCTTTCAATTTTTGGTTGAATATAAACGATTAATATCATTTCTATTTATAGTCGTATAAGAATGATTCTAGCTACTAAGAATTTAGACCATTCTAACCTATCTGTCTCAAATATCTAATACTCTAAATTATCTAAATTTTTCTTAAATATAAATATCAAAGATATTACTCCACAAAATTCTAGATAATTCGATTAAATACCTAAGTGTTTTTGTATCTTTATTTTTCATAGTTCTTAGCCTCATGTTTTTGTAGGTACCCATTGCAGTCCTTGTTATTCTCATTTGTTTGTGTCCACTGCCTATGAAATGTATTAAATGTCCCATAAAACCAATGAAAAATATCTTATCCCCCCAAAATCATATTCCTTTAGTTGTATTTGTCGGTTAACCAGTCAATATATGTTAGAGCGGGCTAGAGTCTTATATTGATTGAAAAATGGACTCATGGTTTATTTATATGTATTTGAACAATCCTTCTCTCATAAGTTAATTTTTGAAATTGAGTTAGATTTAGATGTTATATAAGTGTGAAGGTCTAAAAGATAACTGTCACAAAGGTTCATCATTTATTTTTTCATTAAATTAATCGGTCACTCAATCACACAAAATTTTGTCATTATCTAATCAGAACCAATAATTATATATCCAAGTATCGTATAATTATATCCACTCAATCAGAAATCAAAACAACTCAATTTTTGTCTTCGGAGTTGAAACCTCAAGACTGATCTTTCTATTAAATCTTATTGGAACATGAAAATACTCCTAAAGATGGCCATAAACTAGACACCACCAAAGGCCCTACATTTTTGTATGGTGAAGAGAGTTTCCACCATGGATGAAATTCATTTATTACATTTTATTATCCTTATTAGTGTCATTTTTCTCCCTTAGATTCAAGATATGCTTTCACTACATGATTAATTAATCTTACTATATTTTTTTATAAATAAGATCCTCATTGCCACAAGAATCACAAAACACAACAAGATTGGTGTCTTCATCTTTCTCCAAAGGCCAAAGACAAGAAATTTTTGGTTTATTATAGATTCTTGTATTTGTTTCCATTTGACCAAAAAATTTGTCTCACTTATACAATCTAAAGAATCTAGTCTCTTTAAAATATATTTTCACTAACATGCAGGTAAGCTATCTTTCTTTTTTTTTCCTTCATCATAAAATTATCTATTATCATATTCACATCTCACTTTGGAGACACACATATAACAGATCCTTCGGTGGCTTTTCAAGAATGCAAATGACACCCATTCTAGCAAGAAGGAAGTTGTTACTGGTGAGTCAAAAAACAAAACTTTGTTCACTATCTTGTTAATGTTTCCTATGTTGTTATTATTCGTCTTATATTTGTTTACTTTTGTCGTATTTATATAATATCATTTACTTTCATTATTAGTCATTTTTCTTTTTTTTTTGTTTCTTTTTTTTTTCCATATCTAGTACTTGGGGATCGATTCTTTTAGACGATAGTTTTCCAAAAATAATCTCTCTATCTCTATGAAATAGTGGTAAAATCTATGTACATTCTTCACTCCTTGGACCCTATTGTGGGATTCCATTGGTTAATGTTGTTGTTATAGTGTGATTTAATTGATCATAGAATGTTATCGCACTATTTTCCAAATTACCATATCAGACTTGACACGAAGATAATCTGATATAAGAAGTTAACATATCAGCGCTCTATTTCAGATGAGGAGGTGAAATCCCAAGACACTGTCCTTGTTGATATTTCACAGAAAAAGAAAAATCAAGCTGGAAAATCAGGCAAATCTAGCCTCAATTTGTTCAAAACATTACGCAGAAAGGACATGGCAGCAGATTATTTCTACAGCACGATTCGTCTAAAGAGATTGGGAAGTTGGCGAACAAAACAACTTGTACATTGCATGAAGATGAAAAAACAGAGGCTTACTCGTGGATTAAGCTTTCGTCGGAAAGCAGATTCTGCCACAGCGAAAGTATTGCCAGTTAGTGATGCAGTAAGAACACCAGCATCAAAAAATGGTCATACGGAACAAAATATGAGTGCAGATCAGAAGGAAAAAGCTGATGGAGATAAAATCAAGACAGTTTCAAAGATGAAGGAACTAATAAAATGGGCTGCTGCTGCTAAATCACTAAAGGGAGGAAAATATTTTGGTCGAAAGGTGAGATCGAATTTGTAATTCATAGGTTCAACCATTATAGCTGTTTGGGATGAGAATATGTTGTTGAATTTATTCAAAATGTGAGTAAAACTTAAATTGAAGAAGAACACGGCCCTGGATTGATATTTATTACATGACTCTTTTCATGAAAGATTAATAACGAGTAACTCATAAAATCATCATAGAATCATGTTTTTTATTCAAATATAACTGATCATAAGCTAAAATCCCAAGAAAAGAACCACCATATTCTTAGTATTATTTGAATTATCTATAAATCTTCTGATGAACATGTTGCCACGATCACAATTCACATTGGAGTAATATGTAAATGAATTATATTCCATCATTTTTTTTCCTTATCTTATACAGATACAGCTTTAATTTCATTATTCCCACCTACAACTTAAATATATATTGATCTTTTATGTTGTCAATATTAAAATGCCTGGACCAAAAAGTCTGGCCCTATAAATTCTCCCAAAATATCAAACAACAAGCTTTTAAAGATTTAACTTTAAGTTCTTGTGGCCCATTACTTGTATTTAGATTTTATAGAACTTACCGCTCTCATATTTTCTGGAGCTAATTCTAATTAATACTAATTTTTTTTAAAATTACCAAAAATTCTTTTTTTTTTAATGACTTGATATTGTGTAGGTTCTGCAATTACACGTTAAATCGAACTTAAAGACAGTAGCAGATGATGATGAACTTAGCTATGACTCTCCGAAGATCAGCTTCAGATGGGATGTTGATCAAAGTTACTCTGCAAATATGGTCTATAAAGATGAGTGCCCTACACCAACTACAAAAGGAAATTGGGTCACCACAGATTCTGAATGTAAGTTTCCTTTCTCCTTTTTCTTCAATATCCATTCTAATTTTACAAATGGGATCTAGAGGCGGAGCCACCTCCCTCTCACAAAAAATTATAATTTTTTTTTATTCGTCCAAAAAAAATATTATTTTACTCTAATTAAAAATAATTTATCTTTAAATTATTTTTTTATCTTTAATGAAATGATTCTTAGTTATACAAATATTTAAAATGATTTTAGATCACAAATTTTAAAAGTTTTTTTTCCTTAAATACTGAGTCAAGTCAAAAGGTGTCAGGTAAAATGGGATGAAAAAAATACTATTTATATATAATTAAAATTATTTTTATCTATATAATAGATGTCGAACCCCCTTCAACTAATTCACATTTTTACTTTTTTAAATTTTGAATCCACTTAACTGAAATTCTAATCCCCTTCTACTGATTGGTATTTCTTTTTAGTTAAAATGTAGTTTTATAGGTATGCTGCAATATTATTAATTTAATTATACGTGAAAAATTAACCACTTTTTTCCTTTTTTTTTTTTCCTTCAATCTAATTATGCCTTCTTTTGTTTTTTTTTTTTTTTTTTTGACAGTTGTTGTACTAGAGCTAGAACAAGATGAAGAAGATTGGTGATCTCTTATGCCACGTAGTAATTATTTATCAACTTTGCTACTTTGATGTAACGTTATCTGTCATTTCACCTTATATGTCAAATTTATATTCTAACCAACATTCAATGATAATGATATTTAATTTTATAAGTGAGATTCTGAAAAAACTGATTGAACTTAGTAATTTTATAAGTGAGATTCTGCAATTCACCAAATGAACCAAATTTTATACTATGGAAGGTTAATGAGAAAAAGATGGAGTTTAATGAACTTACTATGATGCCTCATGAATTGTTGTATTGTTTGTTTGATAGTGATGATGATGATAAATTTGTTGGTTTAAAATGTGTTTGGATTGGGGAATCTTGTTTATGTGTATAATGAAGAGCATCATAAGAATTACCCTGCGTGTGTTTGTGAATTTAGCAATTGAAAAACAAATTTCAATCATTCATATAGTTGTTAATGAATTTCGTGATCGAATGAGAATAGAATAGATATATATATGATGTTGCGACTCAGACACTATTCAATAGAGGTGCAAAGCTGACAAATATACTGAAACAATCACAATATGTACCATTGTCAATTGAGAAACAAGTTCTAATCATTTATGTAGCTGTTAATGAATTTTGTGATCGCATAATTATAAAATGCGACTCAGACATTACTCTGCAAAGATGCAAGGTTGACAGAAGTACCGAAACAATTACAATATGCATCACTGTCAATTGAAAAACAAATTCTAATCATTCATGCATATGTCAATGGATTCTGTGATCAAATATAGTGGAGGACTAAATTTTAAAATTAGAACAAAATCCAACTAATGACCTAAAAGAGGTCATTTGTATAAATAAGCATTTTGTAGAACCTCATGGCCATTAAATATTTGGGCCTCAAAATAAGCCCAAAAAATCCAATGTGATAAACAAATAATTCACTGCTGCCGCTGTTTCTGTTAAGGGTTTACAGTTGTTTTCTCTCTCACACAGAAGCTAAAGAAGAAGAAGAAGACGAGGGTTTTAGGGTTTTTGTTTAGCAGAGAAAAAATGGATAGGTACCAAAAAGTAGAGAAACCAAAACCCGAACTACCCATTAACGAGAATGAGATCCGAATCACTTCACAAGGACTTGTTAGAAACTACATCAGCTATGCTACTAGTCTTCTTCAGGTATAATCCTCATTCCCTTTTTTTCCATTCGTAACTGATAAAGTTGTTGTCACATGGCCGGTGTTGGGTTTGTGGTGCTCTTTTTTTTTTGGGGGGTGGGGGAGGGGGGGCTTTTCTCATTCACTTTTGTTGTTTTTTTGTGCTGTTTTGACTGTGTTTTTGGTATTATTGTTATGCATGTAAATGTGGGGTTCGATTGGTTGTTTACCGGGGAGGGGATGTTTCCTGAAAGTGAAACTGTTTGCCTTTTCCAGCTATTTTTTTGTTGCCTCGACGAATTGGGGTTGAGGCGTTGTTGTTTGATTGATTGGATTGATGTTGTTTTTTCATTGTTCCCAATGTTTGGGGATTATTGTAGAATCATTGTAGACAGTGTTAGATTTTCGGCCCTTGAGGCCTTTTTTGGTTTGGATGGTTGCAGGCATTTGTAATTCGTGTGCGTTCGTTGACAATGTAACATGTTGGTTGAGATTTTCTTATTCTTAGGCTGTGAAATAGCGTGTGGTCTGTGTAATTGCTGTTCTGTGTTTGTAGGATGATACTATAAACTATTTACTTGAATGAAATTTGATTTGGCCTCTAAGCTTGAAAGGAATAACAATAGGTCTGATGGACAGGGACGCTTTGGGTTGGAGGCAATGCTTGCTTTCTTTGTTCAAAATCGTTGTTTTGACATATGCGTCATTGTTAAACTTTTGTTTGTAATCTGTATATATACGTCCTATCATTTTCGTAATTTTGGAGTTTTCATGGTCGTGCATGTTAAAGCAGTATTCCCACCAATCTCTGTGATTGAGATTTTTTTTATTGCTGCATTAATACTTGGTGCAAGGATGATTTCAAGAATTTGCTCGGGCACAGGAAACTGGTGATTATAATGGTTCTTTAACCAATCGTAGGAATTACCTCTTAGCAGCACAGCAAGACAATTAGATTTCCCTGCAATTCTTGATCCAAAATTTCTATACATAGAATAATGATCTAATCAGTGGAGTGTGTAGCTAGGAAATCAAATCTGGTGTTGTATATGTGGTCTAACAAGAACAACTAAGATCCTAAGCTGAGGCTGTTCTGATGGTTAAATTTTTTAAATGGAGTACCATAACGGAGAATTCAGCAGTAGCTGAGTTACATAATTCAGCTTTTCAACTTATAATAGCTTGATCATGGTTCAGTAAAATGAGAGGTGAAAAAGAGTGTTTCTGTAATTGTTGGTAATATTCTTTGAAGATACCAAGTAGAGTACTTCTGGTCTGTTCTCGGTGCTGAAAGCTTTCTTGCATGTTTCCTCTATTCAATTGCTTTGCTGTTGCCTTACTTCAAGCCAGAAATACTTGTAGGCTTGTAGCAGGTATGATTTTCTGATAATTCATATTCCATCCCTAAGGTTGAGGGTTGAAACTGCATTGCAGATTTTATATCTTTCTCGTTTTTTGGTTGTAGTTCTGATATAAACTGTAACCAGAATCTTTTCAGAAGTGGCTAATAGAAATTTTTATGACTAATGGCTATTCAGGAGAGGAGTGGGAAAGAGATCGTTTTGAAAGCAATGGGTCAGGCAATAAGCAAGACTGTAGCTATTGCCGAGATCATTAAGGTAGCTTGCCTTTTTCTTTTTTTCTTCTAGTACATTTTGTATATTACCATATTCATATGTAATTCAATGTTCAGAGAAGAATTCCTCGTCTGCATCAAGATGCTGCTATCAGCTCAGTGAGCATCACAGATGTATGGGAACCTATTGAAGAGGGACTTTTGCCGTAAGTTTGTGCTAGCTTTCTCAAATTTGTTTGTTTACTAGAGCGCAAAGGTGTAAGGTTCCTAACAGCCTACCATGTGGGATAAGTCTAAGCTTTAATTTTTATTCTACAATTGGGTGCAAATTGCATTGTTGTGGTTCTGATTCTTGTGAATTTTGGTTCTTTGTTAAAGTGTGGAGCAGACTCGACATGTCTCGATGATTTCAATCACCTTGTCAACAACGGAACTGAACAAAGATTCTCCAGGGTAACTCTTTGCGGTGTTCATTTTTTATTAGAATGTTCTTTCAGACCTTAACATGCTCACTTGAGAACAAACTTAAGATACTGTCTTGAGTCATGCTTATTGTGATCATTCCTTTATCTTTTCGAGCCTTCTGGCAGAAATCATTTGCTTGTAGACTTATTATTTTTTCTTCTGGTTGCTTGATTTATAAAACATCTTATGTAAGTTCATGTTCATAGATATCAAGCACCTTCTGAGATTCAGCAGACTAATTACTACAACAACAATAGCAACTACGCCCCACGCCATAATTACCACCCTCGACAGCAGCAGCCACCACCTAGACAAGCACAAGCAGTTTACAATGCTGGTAATGAAGGTAATGACCTGCTAACAGAATAATTATGTAGCAATGATACATGTGAAAATTTTGCTACATCCTCAAAATTAATCATACTTGATTTAGATTCATATGGGCGAGGCCGAGGCCGAGGCCGTGGTAGAGGGAGGAGTCGTGGTTGGAACAGAGGTGGATATACAAATTACCAAGATGGATATGATAACTATCAAGGTATTCCTCCTTACGTCAAGAATTCTTGTTGGCTTGAGCTGTTTGACTTTTAACACTTACTGATATTGATGTATATTATTTCATTTTGATAGAAAATGGTGGGTACTCAAACTACGGACGAGGTGGCGGCCGTGGTGGCTGGGGATATCGTGGTAAGCATGGATACCTCATTTGTTCCCCCCTCCCCCCTCTACCTCGCTACCTTGTATCATGTTATAAATGCATTTTGGGTTTTGAATATTTTTATGTTATGTTTCAGGCTCTGGATATGGAAGAGGCAGGGGTGGAGGTGGCAGAGGTTATGGTTATGGTCATGGACGTGGACGAATGGGCAACCGTCCAAGGGGTGGCAGCAACAACCAGGCATAGTTTATGATACCTAGAACACTTGCCTTGGCATAATGGTTTTTTCCTATCCAGTGTCTGTCCAAAAAAAGGCATGAAACTATGGCTTGTTGCATAAAATGGGTTGTCATGCAATGATTGTCTTGTTTTTCAGCTTCATTGTATGTGGGCTAAGCATATATATATAATGAAACCAAGTTCTAGTAGTATTTATGCAATTAGAACATATTCTTTTGTTTATCTGAAGATGTCTAATCATTCCTTTATTTTTCATATTTGATTTTCGTCCAATGTTTTAGTCTGTACTTTCTTGAATACGTAGACCTGAGATATCAAGAGGATTACTTGGTTAAAACTTAGAAACCTATAGCACCCCACATTCATTATTTGTTGACGGAAGAATGTGTTAAAGAACCGAATAGGAGAATGGGGAAAAAGAATGAATGTTCCGTTTCTCCCAATTTGTGCTGGTGTCTAACTGTATTCGCCAAGTAAAAAGTAGTCGGTCGATATGATGAAATACAAAGAAAATCTCCCTCACAAGCACAAGAAAATATTACACCGCTAAACATTACACCAAGGTATCCACGTTCCAAAAAAGAAACCAAGAAATCTTCATTGTTCGCACAAGAAAATAAATACTACAGTACTTAGTAGGTTCATACTGTCTGGCAAATTATTCAAGGCGATCGGGCATAAACGTCAGATAGAAAATAGAACAATATCCAGACTGGGTCGTTCAAATTTGGATCTTTCAAAAGTTTTCCTCTCGAAGAGAAGCTTTAAGCAGTATAGTCAGTTCTCAGCATGACAAGCTATATAGGCACAGTTCATCATACCTCAGCATAGAGCAAAATGTATCATTCGAAAGAGAAAAAAAAAGAATAGAATTACAACTTACAAGGAACAGGCATTTTACTGCTAGAAGTATCAAGAATAATAGTTCAATAACCACCGTTGTGAAAAATAACCATCAATTAATGACATTGGAAGCCATGACATATAGAAAGAACTATGACCAGAATCAAGGCAATAATGATGCCCAGGACTATAAGCTTTATCTTCATGTTCTGCAACCACATCTTCCTCCTCACTTTTGTTCCTTGTGTCTTGAAATCTTGTGCCTGCAATATAATACACTTTTAGGAACCTCTGTAGTTCTTATTTCAAATGAAAGCAAACAAGAATAAACAAAGCAGATGATAAAAAGGGGAAAAGGGATACACAACTTAAAGTGTGATGATGCATCAATTCAGGCGTTCTAATATTCCAACAGCCGGAGCAAATTAACTCTTATACCTACAGTTTGCTACTAAAATTTAAGGAGAAGATCATAGCTTTTGTGTTTTGCCTACGGATTTCACAAAAGTGTAGACCAAGTGATCATTAGCAAAAGAAAAAATGTTGAACAACAAACAGAAATGGTTGATCAACAGTGTATATCAAAACTTACCACCTGTTGCATCATCACCACATCAAATTAAGGAACTGGATATTTGTAAACCACTTCCAATTTGCTAAAACTAACAAAGTATCAGGCAATAAGAGATGTGTCGGTCAATTTTTCCAAAAACGTAAGCTAGTAGCTCTTATTATTTAACTGGCAATAGAGCTTTGTCGTCAACATTTCAGGACAGCAATTTCTTAGAATCAGGGAATTGAATAGATGATCCACTAAAAGATAAAGAATTCTACAGCATTTAAACCTGTGAGCGAAGATTCTCAGTTTTATCCACCAAAAGTTCAATTTTCTCCCCACGATCCAGGACCTGCAAGGCCACAATTCTCATTAACAAATTGCCATACAGTTCCTTGAACTCTCAATGCATTCAAGTCGCTCACACATCAGGACACCCATCTTTTCAAGCAATACTACAGAGGGAATATGCTTACCTTCTCAATGTTTTCCATCATCACACCTTTGACTTCTGAAACCTGAGCCTTCACCTTTGCAAGCTTGCTGATTTCCTCTGGATGATCAGCACAGTACTGCATCTGCTCCTTCATTTTGGGCCTGTAGTTACAATCATGATCTTGAGATATCAGCATTCATGATTTAAAAACTAGTAGAGAATGAAAAGGGGAAAAGCCACAATACCCAAATTCCTTGTTCAAGCTTTTAGCAACAGCTGTAGCAGCTTTGCCTCCGCCATATTTCTTGGTAAAATCATCCTTGACTCTCTCCAGAAATGCAATTGGAACCTGTCTGCCAACAGATTCCACAGCTACAACGCAGTATGCTGGTTGAACAAATAAAGCCCATTAGTTTTACAAATGCCAAAAAACAAACATGTACATATCAGATTGTCAGATAGCAATCATGATCTAAGTAGAGGTCAACGCACACTAGCATCCTCAGAAAATAAATACTTCACAAAGTTGCATCAGTATTTTCCTTATATCATCTTTCCATGGTAATGCGTATCCAACATGATGCTCAGATAACTCAATATTTTTCCAGATACAACAAGTGAAATGATAATCTGTCGAAATAGACTTACTTTTTCACATCCATTCCAATTCTAAAAAGAGAAAGTCCCCAGATTGTGTATACTACAACTATTTAGCCTCCATAAAAGTTTGGGATCCAACATGCTAAATTTAAGAGGCTTGTGCAAATTTTGCATTTTTCGTTTAATTTCATCGATCTCTTACAGGAAGAGATTAAGTATCTATCATGAGACAATGTAGAAAGTTACGCATTTGATATCAACATAGTGAATCAAAGATGCATTGACTTCCGCGCTACTAAGCAAAAGAAGAAACAGCAAATATCAGTAGATTCTAATTTAAAAAAACACCATAATGATCGAATTACAAAAAAAATGAATCAAGCAAACACAGGCACAGCTAATGATTGGAGGATCTTCCATACAAATCCTTATCCTCTAGTCTTCTGAATAAATAAAATTCTCATATCCTTATTTTTGCAAATAGTTCAAGAAAAAAACAGATCTCAACAGAAATTTCGCTACAATTAGAACTCAACTCCAGGAAATTGATCACTTATCAGTATTTGACTAAGATCTAACAGAGTCAACATCATAGAGTAGACTAACGAGAGGAGGAGGAGGAGGAGGAGGAGGAGAAGAAGGAGGAGAAGAAGGAGAAGAAGAAACAACAACAACAAAACACACGCACACACGAAATGAAACTGATCCATAAATTTGAACTGCATGCTTGTCAGATCAAAAAAAGCAGATAATCATCGATAATAGATCAGAAACAAACCGGTCGACTTATAGATCAAAACAAACACAGGAAGATAGAGGAAGAAAAAAAAAACTCACTGAAGCCGTCATCGACGAGGTAGTTAAAAGTATGTCCATCACAGTTATAGGTGAACTTGTTGTTGGAAGCAGGGAGTTTCTGGAGACATTGCGATGCAATACTGGTGAAATTTCCGGTGAACTCAGTGTAGTCGGCGAGGATCACCGTTCCTCGCGCAACGAAGCTGTAGATCAACGATTGTTGCCCCATTTTGCTCTCACTTCTCACACTCGAGAAGAGAACAAAAACCCTAGCTTATATCGAATTGCAGAGAGCGAAAAAAATGGAAACACTGAAAAAGTATTTGCGTATATTTATGCGTGAAAGTGTCCAAGCACAGAGAGACGGTGAATTTGATTTTTTCGGGAAGACCCCACCGATTTTACACATAAAGAAGAGAAATTGTCCAGCTATTTACGTAATATAAATTTTTTTAGTAATCAGTTGATTAATAATTAATTTTTTTAAAAAAACATTTTTTTGAAAAAATTGAAATTTAGAATTTAGTTGAGTTCAGAAATTATATGCATTAGATTATATTTGTTCGATAAGATTAGAAATAAGACTATTCAAGAAAAGTTAGGAATTACTTCTGTCAGACAAGGAAGCAAGACTATGATGATTTGGATATGTGCAGAAAAGAAGTATTGATACTCCTATTAAGAGATGCAATAAGTAGACTGAAAAAGTATTGGGCTGGAAGGGGGATAATTAGACAGGATATAACAAAATTTTATCTCACTGAGAACATGAACTTATATAGAAAAGAGTAAATATCTCATATTAGGATAGAATGTTAATAGACTTATAGGGGTAGGTTGATGTCTGCTCTTGTGATATAGGTTAGTAGAATTAGTTGTGTCTTTATATCTAGTATTATCTTTTTTCGGCTTATATTTGTTATTTTTATTGTATTTATATATTATCATTTATTTTTCATTTTAGTCGATTTTCTTTTTCATGTCTAGTATTTTCTGTTTTGAGGGCTTGATAGTATTGAGTCAAGAATCTTTTGGAAACATCTTATATATTTCTATAAGGTAGTGGTAAGATCTACGTATATTTTATCCTCTTCAAATCCGACTTGTAAAATTCCACTGAATATGTTATTGTTGTTGTTGAGTTTTAATTTTATTTTATCTTTTTTTTAAAAAAATGAATACACTTTTATGTTTTCTCTTCAACTATAAATATCTAATGCGGATAAAGGTTCACTCTTTAATTTATGTGCTTAGTTGTTAACCTACCACCATTATGTGCCATCGTAAATAACGTACGGGACCCTGCTGTTTTTTAATTTTTCTGCACATTTGAAACTGAAATTTCCATATTCATAAGTTATGTTTTCATAGTTTATATTTATAGAAAAATAATTATAGCTGTTAAAAGCCAATTGATTTTGACTTAGATATAAATAAACAACGAAGTAAATGAGAAATTGAATTAAGTTTGTTCAACTGACTTGTTTACTCTCATTTATTTATGAGAGAGCAGAAAAATATAAAATTTAAAAGATAATATTACGATGTCACAATTTTAAAATATAAGAGAGATTTGATTTTGTAGTCCATTATAAATGTTATATTATTTTTTTCACATGAAATCACTAAAAAAAAATAACTTTGGAATTTTATATAAGTAACATTAGGTTTTAATTATAAAAGTACACACCAGAGATTATTTTCTCTTAAAAAAGAAGCATTTTTGTTTTCAGAATGGATGGGCACAATTAGAATTAGTTGACTTTGAAAGTTATACAAATGTTTTAGGGGATCTTAGGAAATTTTAATTATAATGTTTTTATAAGTCTGCTGATAATGTCATTCTAACTATACAATTAAACCTATCGCAAGTTAAAATTAGGCATAATATTCAAATTTGACTCTCAACTTGACGCGAGATTGCAAGTTAGAACTCAAATTTTTAACTTGTACAAATATGACCCCAAACTTGGCAATTTCTAAACAAGTAGGCACAGGTTGCTGAGATGGCACAGTGCGTGAGCTACACGGAAATGAGGAGCGTGTATGGTCCTTTTTAAAAGTTCCAATGGAAAAAGGGATAATTTGACTCTTTTATCCTTGCTACATATCTATATATATACTATTTATTTTCAAATTAACATACACTTTCTTCTTCTTCTTCTTTTTATTAAAAATACACAAACATTTGTTTTTTCATTTTTTTTTACACATTTTTGACCTTTTTTGGATAAATAATGAATTCAAAAATTGAATTTTTCGTAAAATAATTTTATTTTTTTTTGTAAGGGGGTTGGGATGGGGGTAGATGGATGAGGGTCCGAGTTGGAGTAAAAAAAATAAATTTATAAAATTTAAATTTTTTGTAAAATAATTTTTAAATTTTTACTTTTTTTGTAATTTATGTAAAAAAATTAATTTTTTTTAAAAAAAATTGTAACTTTTTGTAATTTATGTAAAAAGAAATTTAATTTTATTTTTATAATTTTCTGTAATTTATGTAAAAAAAATTGGTAATTTTTTATAATTTATGTAAAAAAAAAATTAAAAAAATGGTAATTTTTTTGTAAAAATTATCTTATTTTTTCATTTTTTTTAGGAATGCCACGTGTAAAATCGGAATATCACGTGTACAGCTTTTGCTTGCATGGACGAACGTAGCATCGTAGCATTGGACGAAAAAAATATGCCAGCGCGAGTGTAACTCACTCGCCTAGCCAAGTCAACAACCTGTGCCTGCTTGTTCAAGAATTGCCAAGTTGAGGCTCATAATTGTGCAAGTTGAAAGTTTAAGTTCCAACTTACAATCTGGTGCCAAGTTGGGGGGCATATTTGGGTATTATGCCTTAACATTATAATACAATCTAGTTGACCTTGTATATATGAAAAAAGGATAATTTTAGATCAATTCTTGAATTGTGGCTGAATATTGAGCTTGCTCTCGATCAGCCTCCCTTAAAAGGGTCACCAGTGAATTAGGGGTTCTAGGAGAAATCTACTTGCCATTTGATGACAAGGCATGAGATTTATGCCAACTCTCACACTTAGAGTCAACAAAATTTTAGTTGACACAATCTGACCTGAAATCCACCCTTGTTCAGTCTCAATCTCAGCCATAATTTTTTTTTCGTAGAAGTTGATTTTTCCGTCATTTTAAAGTTATATTTCAAATAAGTTTCTCCTCCATTTCGAATTGGAGGGGGAAAAGTAAGAAGTTGATGTTGTACTAATAGGTGCAACCAAAATGGAATTGAAGTGCAACTAATTAATGGATCCCAACTAGCTGTTGGAACCAACAAAAATGACTCCATAGCCATTTTAGATCTACTAAATATGAATGTGTGATATGTGATAACGATGGCCTAACTAGATAGTGCCTACCTGCAACAGCTGGTCCAGAACATCTTTTTCATCGTGACAACCAATGTTGGATGGTACAAAACAGTGTGGAAATAGGGAAAAAAAATAATAACATGATAAAACATGTATTTAATTGGTTATTAACAATGTAAAAGAAGATATTTCTACGTATACTAAAATTTCTCTAATATCACCCATTAAGAATTGAAAAAAACTTAGCAGCATCAGATGTTTCGAACAAAACGCAAAGGTAAATAAATATTCCAAGTCTCCAACTATGAGATCCAATAAAAAAAAGACAGCTCCTTCTCTTGATAAACACGGTGGAGCTCATGCCAGCTTCCGCGCTGTGGATACACTGCACACTCCAATAGTACATGTACAGGTAACTTTCCACCATAAAAATGGACAATTATTTTTGATATATGTCTCTTCATTCATTATCCAACTCATTCCCAGATGGTAGCTCAAATCTGTTTTTCATACTTTCATTGACTGTTATATCATCCTCAGCATCATCCATGATGGACTCCTTGACATAATCTACCTTAAAGTCATAATCATCATCCATCATATCACTGGCGGTAGAGGCGCTGTCTTTCTTCCTCCTCTTCTTTTCAGCTTTTCGAAGTTTGGTATTTAGCATGCCTTCCTCGGTATATAACTTCTCATTTTGCCTGCTTTTAGCACTTCTGCCACTGGTCCGCCCTGCATCATCTTCTCCTGCATCCATTGCCACATCTCCGTCATTATTAACAAGGTTGTCCGTTGCATTATCATTCTGAGACACCGGTTGCTCCAAATTGTCCTGCAGTTAAAAAAAGAACACTTTGCTGTTAGATGCCACTACTTGTTCAGACATGGGTGATGTGGAGGATAACATTGCAAATTCAAGAGCACATGTTCTGTTTTTTTTTCCTTATAGCAGCTCTTATGCTGAAAAACTTTTCCAAACAGAAATGAATTAGCAATGATACAGTACTGCTTGTACCTAATGCACTGGTATAAATAGAAACATTTCGATTTGCAGAGTAAGTGAAGAGCAGTTACAGAACCACGGAATTTCAGGAAAAATGTCGAGAAGGACTGATCAGAAAAATAAGAAAATCTAAAAGCAAATCACTTACCTCTAGCATGGTCTCGTCAAAGTTAACGGGGCGATTTGAGGGAACTTCAACTGGGTGAAAATCATCAACTGATTTGAGGCTTCCGATAATTGAGGATTCACTTCCATAAACTTCATCGACATTGAATTCTTTTCCAAGCTCTGAAACTATCTTGACCTCTGAATGCTCCCCCTCGTTCCTAGAAGGGGGCATGGTGTAGTATGGTATTTTCCCTGAGATGTGCAATGTGTCAGCAGATATCAAACTACTACCATGAACATATAAGTACTGGCTTATTCAAATTCAACTCCATCCTTGAGGAAAATTTTTCAGTTACCACACATACCCTCATTCCAGTCATGCAGAACAATTCTTGCAGCAGCATCAGTGTCAACAATTCCACCCTTTTTTAGCCTACCCCTAACAGTAGCAACTTTCTGAAGGAAATCATCGACTGAATCAAAGCTAGGAACCTTGTATATAGTTACTAACATCCTGGACGGACACAGTTTGAGTATCTCCTTTACTGCACAACCCACAGGATAAGCACAATCAGCCACATCAAATCTAGCATTGAAATAGCACATGAGAGAAATGCAAAAGAGGCTAAACCACATCTAGTTACCAGGACCGACTGGGTCATCTAACTTTTCTATCCTCTTGCAATTTCGAAGAGCAATAGCTGCATCACTCTCTGTTGATGACCTAAGCATCACAATCCCAGGGCAGTCCAACAACTTTACATTCTTATCTAACTGGACTTCTTGCATGGATCTTGTTAATCCAGGTGTAGCACCAACATTGACTACGTGAGATCTCTTCAAGCTATTAATAAGGCTACTTTTACCAACATTTGGCAGACCAATGACGCCAACAGTGATTGACTTTTTGATCTGCAAAAAGTAACTTAGAATTAGCACGGAACCAGCATAAGCAAGCAAAAAATGCAATAAAATGACATCAAGAATGACTAAAGATAGGTAGATTAATTCGTTGTCCATACATCAACGTCCTTTGGAGTATGCTGAAGTTTCTTACATTAATGTCACCCGTCCTTTTTCCCCAGACACCCAGAAAGCCAAAAAATTAATGGAGAAAAAGAATGCCGCTCCTTATGGGAAAAATTACTCAAAGTATCGTTGCAAAAGAGTTAAGACAGCTATTAGATGGCGGTATCTGACTATGTAAATTTGCAGTTCGTTCGTACCATGGGGATCTTAGTCGTGAAAGCTACAGAACTGCATGTGAGACTGCAACCTAGAAGCAAATTACTGTTCTCCACCCGAATAGGGCAAGTGAGAGACAAGAGACTTGAATGGCCTGGTTAGAGTGAAGGGGGGTATGGATAGGCGGTTGAAGATTTGACACATTTCTTTTGGTTTTAAACCCATCTTTATCTATTGGAATCACAGAGCATATGACGTCCTGTGGAATTTCTTCAGCACAAGCAACTAGTGGACATTGAAAATCAATCCAACTATGCTTCAATTCCAAATAAGTTGGGTTAATTATATGATCCTCTGTGTCCATTTTGCCCCATTTGAGGCCTAATACATTCCAATGCTGCTACAACTGAGTTAAGAAAAAATACGGTTCTCTACATCTCATATTTATTCCTACAGACATAGAAGTTGTTGCAAACCCCAACTAATGCAAGTGTATAACAACAATATGAATACCATCGTACTTGTGCATAAACCGGTCTTATTTCCACATATAAATGGAGGCTGTATTAGGTTGACAATCGAAGTAAAACAAGTCTTTAATATCATGAATCCTCTAGAGTGGAATTGAACAATGAACTTGATTGACACTGAAACCCAGATCAGAATCAATTAGTTTATGCATGCAGCCAAATATGAAGCATGATAAGGCAGTTTGTGCACAAAACATAGCAGTTGAAGATCCAATGCCTAAACCAGAACTGAGAAGCAAGATAAATAGGTGAGAACCCAATAAAGAAATTGATCCTAGAAGTACCTCATGACTTCGTGAATAATTCTTAAGCAATTTTATCAGATTCTCAGCTCCAAGACAATCACTTGTCTGCAAAAGATTTGTAGTCTTTCCTGCCTTTGAGGAAGACTTCCAGCCCAAGTTTGACTTCTGTTCTTGGGTGCTACACTTGAAAGCAACTGCTGGTAATTCCTCTCGCAGATACTTTAGCCACTTTTCTGCGGCTTCCCGAGGAACAAGATCTAACAAAAACTCAACAAGTAAATAATGGAATTCCTATGAACACCTACTTTCACATAAGATAAGAGTATAAATTAGCAGTTGGATGTTTTAGTGGCCTATAGGCTATATGAGAAAGAAACAAAGATACATATGTATATAATTTTTTTTTATCAAGATAAGGGAGGGAAACAAAAAAAACCGTTTATAAAATAAAAACACAATACAGATTTATCCACACATTTACTTCATCACAGAAAAAATAATTCGATTTCTTTTGTGCTTCTATAAGTCACAGTCATTCTGGTCAAATCAGAACTCCACCTGATAATCTTTTACTTAGAACAGCACAGACATGTGGATATTAGAAAAATGGTAGTAGCTATCTATGATCCGTTTCCATAAAGTGAAAGCGAAAGTAGATACATGATATAATATTATAAATAAAATGAGAAAGGGGATACCAATTTTATTGAGGAGCAACACAAGATGCTTTCCAGGTCCTGATCTCATAACCATCTTTTCCATGTCAAGACAGCGTGTACCAAGAGGATCTCGAGCATCAAGCACTTCTAAAATGACATCAGAAGCGTCAATGACTTTGACTAACTCCTTGTAGAAAGCTCTTTCTGAGTTCTCTGCATGGATAAGCATGTGTAAAAGACCAAGAAGAAAAAGAGATACGAAGCAAAATCACAACCACTTCCTCTCACAATCACCCATGAGAAAACAAAGAATAGAATATGACATACCACGGATTTTAACGTTTTTAGTTGAATCATTGTTTCCCTTGTCCTCAATAAAATTCTGTTCTCCGGAAGCCATGTCTGCAAGTTTATTCGTGTCATCATCTTCGACCAGTCCTAGCTTTCTTTTCTTAGCCTGAAAACCAATGTTATGGTAGTTAAACAACTGCCCAGATAACACGAGGAAAAGAACTGTGGAACAAAAGAACTGTAACATGCAAGAGAACCTATCCACTGAAAAGACCATTTTTCGAAACTATAAGTTTGGTTGGCTCTCAAACCCACTTCAATGAATGTTCCATGGGATTAAAACAACTTTAAATCAATTTATTCTTGCTAGATAACAATAAGCATTGATGAATTATATAATCCTGATACGATTTTCATAACTACAATCCAACACTTCAATTGAAGCCAGATGAATCAACAAGCATCACAGGAAACAATCAAACATAGAAAACAAGCAAAAGATCCTTTTTTTATATAATAACCAATTCAGTGTAGACCCCATTACAGTGCCTCTCAATTACAACAAAAACATCGACTGTACACTAGTTTCGTTTAAGAATATGAATCCTCAATATACATTCTGCTCAATTTGGAATCCACAAAAAGAAACTAATTACCCTCTCTTTTCGGGCAGCTTTCTTCTGCTCCAATTCCTCAAGAGCACGAGCACGACGAGCCTCAAGTGCCTTAAGCTCCTGTTCCTTGAAGGGCCAATCATTGGGGATTCCTGGGTCCTTCTCCACCTTAGTCTTTTTGTTAAGACCCAACTTCTTAGCCTCCTTGGCCTTTTTTTTGTGATGCTCTTTTACCTTCCTTATAATCTTGTGCTTCTGCTTCAGTGTCACCCTCTTGCTCTTACTCTCTGCAACAGAAAAAAAAAAACTCAACACAAAAAATCAAAAGAATATCTAAATCAACATTAAGAGAATAGAGAAGAAATTGCTTACTCTTGCTTTTCTTCACCATCTTTGTTTGCTGGGAGAGAGCAGTAGGTTTTCACAGAAAAATGCAAAATTAAATTTTTAGGGTTTAGGGTTTTCAGAGAAGGCTCCTTTCTGTATACGCGGGTAAAATAGGCAATATATTTCACATAGCCTACATTAGGACCCGATTTTTAAGGAATAGCCAAAAGTTCATAAATTTCATATTTTAGACACCCATAATAAAGCACGGACACTACAATTGCAAAAATATGTATCTTAAGTCACAAATTTTATTTGAAATTTTACATATGTGCTTGTGGAGGTAAAATTTAGATATATTTATCCGACTTTTGAATAGGAAAAATTATGTCAATAAGTAAATATATATTAATTTATTAGTTAATATAGTTATAGTTAAAACAAGTACAGCTCATGATTAATATTTTTGAATAATTACAGTTTGAGTTTGTACAATAAATTATATAAATAGTGAATTGTATTAGAAAATATGCAAACGCTATGCCAAAACTACAAATTGTATAGCGAATTACACAAACGCTATGCGAATTGTATAGCAAAATATATAAACACTGCGAATTGTATAGCGAATTATATAAATATTGTGCCTGAATTGTATAGTGAAGTATATAAATAATGTTATATCTATAGTTACAAAATGTAATTACCCAAATCATAACTATGAAACATAATTAAGATGTTTTTGAATAGCTATATACAAAAATTCTTCGATTGAATATAAACTATTGAAATCTGACTTTTAAAAATCAAACTTTAAACATTCAAGTTTAAGCTTTTTAATAATTTTTTTAATTATTATTCTCTTATAACTTGATATTGTCATAAATTATTCATTTTGAAATAAAAAAAATTCAAAATCTACGATCTATCATGATATGTTAACATCAATTAATGTCAAATGAGTATAAGAAAAAAAATGCAAATAAGCAATAACCATCTCAATATACATACTTTACAATGACTTGTCATAATAACACTAACATCATAATAGATTAGTCTATTAACATACTAAAGTTTTGCTCACAAATCAAACATGGAAAGAAGCACACGATGAAATTCAATGTCGTTATATTCGATAAATTGCTCTTGTGTAATTTTCACTTATTTAAGAAAGAGAATATGGAGGTTAAAGAACTGCACACATTATTTTGTAAGTATGATGTTTGTCACACTGATAAGAACCAAAATTAATAATTAACTACGTAAGTAATAATTGTATAATATTGAAGTTTGAATTTGTGGGTTCGAAGATGTGTATGGTGGCTTTGGTTTCGGTGAAAGAAATGGAAGTGGGACCTCTATCCTGAATTTTGCCAAAGCCTTCGAGTTAGTGGTTGCTAACTCATTTTTCCCGAAGAGGGAAAGTCACTTGATTACTTTTAGTAGTACGATAGCTAAGACGCAGATAGATTACCTTCTTATCCGAAAGGGAGACAGAAGTATTTGTAAGGATTGCAAAGTTATTCCTAGTGAGAATGTCTCCACTCAACACAGGCTTTTAGTGATGGATGTGGGGATCAAGAGAGAAAAAACGAAAAAGATTTGGTATGCCCAGCCTAGGATTCGTTGGGGTAGCCTGACGCATGCCCTTTCTGGTGAGATGGAAGATAAGTTGAGTAACCTCGGGGCGTGGAATAGTGAAGGCAATGTGAACAATATGTGGGAAACGACTGCTGGATACATCAGAGAGGTAGCTACTGAGGTTCTAGGAGTTACGAGAAGGCCTTTTGGTGGGCGTAAAGGAGATTGGTGGTGGAATGAGGAATTCCAAGGTAAAGTTAAGGACAAGAAGGCCACTTTCACAGAGTGGCTAGAGTGCAGAGACGTCGTCGAAAAGCAAAAGCTTAGGGATATCTATAAGAAGACCAAGTCAACAGCCAAGTTAGCAGTGACAAAAGCGAAGTCTGCTGCTTTTGAGCGCCTTTATGAAGATCTAGGCGATAAAGGCGGGGACAAGATATTGTATAGGGTCGCTAAAGTCAGAGAAAGGAAGGCTCGCGACTTGGACTTAGAGAAGTGCATCAAGGATGAGGAGGGCGAGGTGTTAGTGGATGACACTTCTATTAAATTAAGGTGACAAACCTACTTTCATAAACTCTTAAATGAAAAAGGACATAGACTTATCGAGCTGGACAAGCTGACACACTTCGAAGACCACTGTGTTTTTGCGGATGACAATACATTCGAAATGGAGGAGGTAAAATTAGCTATGAGTAAGATGAAGAGGGGAAGAGCCATTGGACCCGATGAGATTCCGGTAGATTTTTGGAAGAACTTGGGCAAGGCTGGCATAGAGTGGTTGACTAAACTATTCAATTGCTATTAGGGAGACTGCCAAAATGCCTGAAGAATGGAGGAGGAGTATAATGGTGCTATTGTACAAAAATAAAGGAGATATCCAAAATTGCAATAATTACAGGGGTATCAAGTTGTTGAGCCACACTATGAAGG